>CM030178.1:19965971-19988471 GCA_017639675.1 Aplochiton taeniatus | reverse complement strand
CACACCAACCTGCTTGCCTATTGCAGATTCACTCTTCCCAGCCTGGTGCAGGTCTACAATTTTCTTCCTGGTGTCCTTCGACAGCTCTTTGGTCTTGGCCATGGTTGAGTTTGGAGTCTGACTGTTTGAGGCTGTGGACAGGTGTCTTTTATACAGATGACGAGGTCAAACAGGTTCCATTAATACAGGTACTGAGAGGAGGACAGAAGAGCTTCTTAAAGAAGAAGTTACAGGTCTGTGAGAGCCAGAAATCTTGCTTGTTTGAGGGTGACCAAATACTTATTTTCCACCATAATTTACAAATAAATTCTTTAAAAATCCTACAATGTGATTTCCTGGATTTTTTTTCTCATTTTTGTCTCTCATAGTTGAAGTGTACCTATGATGAAAATTACAGACCTCTCTCATCTTTCTAAGTTGGAGAAATTGCACAATCAGTGGCTGACTAAATACTTTTTGGCCCCACTGTAAGTAACAGAGATAGTAACAGAGCTAAGTAACAGAGCTAGTAACACAGCTTAGTAAGAGAGCTAGTAACACAGCTAAGTAATGCAGCTAAGTAACACAGCTAAGTAACTCAACTAAGTAACAGAGCTAGTAACTCAACTAAGTAACAGAGCTAGTAACTCAGCTAAGTAACAGAGCTAGTAACCCAGCAAAGTAACAGAGCTAGTAACTCAGCTAAGTAACAGAGCTAGTAACAGAGCTAAGTAACAGAGCTAGTAACAGAGCTAAGTAACAGAGCTAGTAACAGAGCTAAGTAACAGAGTTTACATTCTGCTATGATCATCATTGTTTATGTAGTCATATCCTGGTTTATAGCGATGGCTTCCACAGTTCAATCCTGTTCATGTATTTGGAGGCTAAGGAAAGAGGACATTATATAGATCAGTTCATATTTTGATAAATTGATGGCCGGTTTACTGAATAGGAAGAGTCAAAAGATTTAGACTAAGACGATACCATGTTTATCTTTACATGTGTGGCCTACCAAGACAATACCATGTTTATCCCTTACATGTGTGGCCTACCAAGACGATACCATGTTTATCTTTACATGTGTGGCCTACCAAGACGATACCATGTTTATCTTTACACGTGTGGCCTACCAAGACGATACCATGTTTATCTTTACATGTGTGGCCTACCAAGACAATACCATGTTTATCTTTACACGTGTGTCCTACCAAGACGATACCATGTTTATCTTTACATGTGTGGCCTACCAAGACAATACCATGTTTATCTTTACATGTGTGGCCTACCAAGACGATACCATGTTTATCTTTACACGTGTGGCCTACCAAGACGATACCATGTTTATCTTTACACGTGTGGCCTACCAAGACGATACCATGTTTATCTTTACACGTGTGGCCTACCAAGACAATACCATGTTTATCTTTACATGTGTGGCCTACCAAGACAATACCATGTTTATCTTTACATGTGTGGCCTACCAAACGTTCTCCTTTGTGCATCAAAAGAGAGACATGGAGAGACATACAAAGTGAAAGACCTAAAAAGCAGGGCTTCAGACAGACCACGACAGATGTTTAAGTTAACAATGGTTTTCACCGTTTGTGTCAGGAACTTAAAGAGCGTGAAAAAATACTGATCGTGGCAGAAAGAGGGAAAGAGTTGTTACCACGCTGGCCCGTTAAAACTTTGACCAGAAGTGTTAGGCGGTTTGAAACTGAAAGCTAAAGCAGAGCAGTAAACCTATGCTGCTTTGGTCTTTCACACAAACATTGACTCATAAAGTGTTTATTTAAACCATCTCTCTGAACACGTACGTACACTCTGGGTAGTGGCGGCGTTTAATAGCACGGACATTAACTTTCCCTGAACTAATTTAGCAGCTATTGAAAACAGCAACACTTCTCTGTCCACTTTTGACTCACTTACCCAGAGGGCTGTTCCACCAGGTCCGCCGCCTCTTCCCTCTGGGCTCTGATTGGCTGAGAGAGAGGTTTGTCAGTTGCCATAGATACGGTAATTACTGTTGTGGATGTTTGTGTGTCTGCAGGATCCTCCAGAGACAAAACAAGAAACCGCAACAGAAACTTCTCCCCTGTTTGTCTCCTCCACTGAAGTTATTCATAGGCCAACTGAACCGTGTGTCTGGGTGTGTGTGTGTGTGTGTCTGGGCATGTGTGTGTGTGTGTGTGTGTGGGTGTCTGGATGTGTGCGTGTGTGTGGGTGTCTGGATGTGTGTGTGTGTCTGGATGCGTGTGTGTGTGTGTGTGTGTGTGTGTGTGTGTGTGTGTGTGAGTGTGTGTGTGTGTTTGTGTGTGTTTTCTGTTTGAAGATTCAGATTCATTTAACTGAAGCATCAAAATGCCCACCAAGTAACGTTAGAGTAAATCATATTTGGATGACACTTTCAGACATGCAATTAAAGAATGAAACACATACACAGACCACCAAACACACACACACACACACGCACGCACGCACGCACGCACGCACACACACACACACACACACACACACACACACACACACACACACACACACACACACACACACACACACACTCACTCACGTATGAACACAAAGCTGCAGGCAGGTAACAGCAGGGTGAGTCAGAGGGCTGATCAGCCAGTGAGGCCGGACACAGAGGGTCCTGTGGTCTGGTCACCATACCTGTGTTGGGGAAACATTTCACTGCAACACACTGTAATTACTGTCATCTGTCATGTGTCATCTACATGTTTGTGTGTGTGCTTGTAAAGGAGTATAAATAACATCTCTCTTACAGAGTTACAGTAACAAGTATTTGAGTATGACAAAGACTATACCAATTACAAATGATCTACACAGGTGGAAAGAATAATACATGTTTGTATGAATATCTGTATGCAAAAGTAACATTATGAACCACACTTGATGGCCTAACCTTTGTGTGTCAATCAGAGGATTAGAGTAGCCTCCAAACATAGCAAAGACATGAGTTTCAAGGGGAGGGAGGTGGGCTCGGAGCCACAGGACTAGGCCACAAAGCCTGGGCCTTGAGTGTTGGTCACTGTGAGGAGAGGTGAGTCAGGCCTGGGCCGCAGAGGATAGATTGTGTTGGATGACAAGCCAGGGGTGTGGTGACAGGGATCTGTGTGGAGCTTAAAGGTGAACCTATGGTGTTATGACGCAGCAGGAATAACACATGTGTGGTCTGTCCGCACACTGGACACATACATGCTGTATATTGAGGTAGAGAGTCACTGATGAGGGCTTAACCCTAGCTATCATCATGGGAATGCTTCTGGAATGATCCTTTTGAATATCTCCCAGTGCGTGTGTCTTTCAGTGCGCATACTATGTACAGGGCCTAAATGTTCATTTCATTTATCTGTGGGTTTTCACGTGTGTGTGTGTGTGTGTGTGTGTGTGTGTGTGTGTGTGTGTGTGTGTGTGTGCGTGCGTGTGTGTGTGTGTGTGTGTGTGTGTGTGTGTGTGTGCGTGTGTGTGTGTGTTGGAGTGCACGTGTTTTAGCGTTACCTTCAAGTCAGTAAATAAATGGGGTCTATATGCGTTACTGGCATGCTAATACAATATCAGGTCATCTGGAACAGGTCTCTTAACCGTTCCCAGAGTTCAAACTAGAAAAGGGGAAGCAGTGTTTAGCTACTATGCAACAAATAGCTGGAACCAACTTCTATAAGATATAGGACTCACTCCAAGCCTAAAAAATGTGACTTTTAAATGAAGCTTAAAAATGTAAATGTGCTTGATTGCTTTTTGCTGATTCTGATGCAATTCTATTTCTTTTATTACAATTCTTTGTGTTTCATTTTTAGAATTATATTTCTTGACATGTTTGCTTGTGTAAATCACTTTGCATTGCTTGTGTGTATGAGATGAGTGCTATGGCAATATGTTTGACTGGACAGCTATTGTTCCCATTCATGTCCATTTTATTGTTCAAGGCTACAGCCCAAAACCCAGGTGCTGTCTTTGAAACGACCGCCTCCATTCATAAAAACAGAGTGTGGGAAACCAAGGAGAGGATGTCATGTTTTAGATAGAAAGAATGGAGACATTGTGTGGCTGCCCCACAGAAATCCATCACACTCTCTCCACACACGTTTCCAATGCAGTAAACAAGCAAGGGGAGAGTCCTTTCTGCTAGTCCAAACTAACTAACAAAACAAACGAACCCTAACCCTAACCCTAACCCTGACCCTGGCCCTAACCCTAACAGGTTAGTAGCACAGTCCTCCTACTCAATGGATACATCACTAACCCTAACCCTAACCCTAACCCTAACCCTGACCCTGGCCCTAACCCTAACAGGTTAGTAGCACAGCCCTCCTACTCAATGGATACATCACTAACCCTAACCCTAACCCTAACCCTGACCCTGGCCCTAACCCTAACAGGTCTGTAGCACAGTGTACACTGAAAACAGTGTATACACCCTAATCCTAACCCTAACCCTGACCCTAACCCTAACCCTAACTCTGACCCTGACCCTAACTCTAACCCTGACCCTGACACTGACACTGACCCTGACCCAAACTCTAACCCTAACCCTTAACCCTGACCCTAACCCTAACCTGTGTGTAGCACCATCATCCTAACCCTAACCCTAACCCTAACCCTAGCCTGTGTGTAGCACCGTCATCCTACTCAATAGACACGTCCCCTCCTGATGAGTTCCATGCAATCCTCAACATCTCTAATTTTACATTTAAAACAGAAATCCAACCCAACACAGGCATTTCTATGACCGACATTCATGTAATTACCAGTGACTCATCCAAATAACATGGAGGATCACTGTTGGGTCGGTACAGTGTGTGTGTGTGTCTGTGTGTCTGTGTGTGTGTGCATACAGTCACATACCTCAGCATATTATTAGCACATAGTTATCTAGTGTGTGTGTGTGTGTGTGTCCCAGCTAGATGAACAGTGAGTAACACAAACAGACAAGCGATGTTAGTGCTAATGCAGGGCATTCCCCAGGTTGGATCAGGAGGTTACACCACAACAGGGGAGGAACGCTAGAAAGATGCTCCGACATGTTCTCCTCAAACCAACACACACACACACACACACACACACACACACACACACACACACATTGTAGTTGACTTGCCGGGAAGAGAGACAGAGTGGCATTCCCAAATGACTTGTCAATCATTTTCTAATAAAGATGTGAAGGACAGTGGAACAACATAAAAAATGGTGCTGATCACTATGGTAACAGAGACAGGCTGTCAGATGGAAACGGAGAATAAACAAAGACACCAAAAGGAGCAAAAAATAAACTGTTCCTGTTCAGAGAGATCTGAAGAAAAAGCCTGATGTTCCCTGGCACAAACAGAAGAAGAAGAAGAGAGAGACAGGGGGGTGGGGGGGGGAGTGGACATGAGATGTTTTTCCTGTTAATCAAGGAGCCCCAGTAACCCTCCCGGGACGTGACAAAGGAGAGGGACATGAAGAGGCCACAGTGCCAGTGTGGCTTTGAGAGAGCAGAATTCCTCCTGTGTGTGTGTGTGTGTGCATGCATGCGTGCGTGTGACTGTGTGTATGTATGTGTGTGTGTGTGTGCATGCATGCGTGCGTGTGTGTGTGTGTGTGTGACTGTGTGTGTGTAAGAACACTCTGCACTGACCTTCCAGCACACGTGCCATCCTGTTCAATCTCTTTAGTCTAATTATGACCCCTATATCTCCCTTTGACTGTCTCTCTCTCTATATATCTCTCTATTTCTCTCTGTCCCTCTCTCTCTCTATATATATATATCTCTCTATTTCTCTCTGTCCCTCTCTCCCCCTCTCTCTATATCTCTCTATTTCTCTCTGTCCCTCTCTCTCCCTCTCTCTATATCTCTCTATTTCTCTCTGTCCCTCTCTCTCTCTCTCCCTCTCTCTATATCTCTCTATTTCTCTCTGTCCCTCTCTCAAAAAATATATATCTCTATCTCTCCCCCTCTCTCTCCCTCTCTCTCCCTCTCTCTCTCTCTCTCTCTCTCTCTCTCTCTATATATATATATATATATATATATATATATATATATATATATATTTCTCTCTGTCCCTCTCTCTCTCTCCCTCTCTCTATATCTCTCTATTTCTCTCTCCCCCTCTCTCTATATCTCTCTATTTCTCTCTGTCCCTCTCTCTCCCTCTCTCTATATCTCTCTATTTCTCTCTGTCCCTCTCTCTCCCTCTCTCTATATCTCTCTATTTCTCTCTGTCCCTCTCTCTCTCTCTCCCTCTCTCTATATCTCTCTATTTCTCTCTGTCCCTCTCTCTAAAAATATATATCTCTATCTCTCTCCCTCTCTCTCACTCTCTCTCTCTCTCTCTCTCTCTCTCTCTCTCTTTTTAGTATCTAATGGCGAGCTGATCAAAGGAGAGAGTGATTTTTCGTTTAATCTGACTCAGTCGTGTGGCTTTGCCCTGACCCTGGGGGCAGAGCGTTGGACGGTGGGGCGGGGGGGGGGCAGGGGGGGGGGGGTGATTTAGGGGCTGCCTCGTCACTGGAGGATTGGGCTGAAATCGCCCTTTTCAACAACTCATCCCCCACCAAGGACAAGGTGACACAGGCCAGCACTCGGACAGCCATAACTCTCTACCCTTAACGAGTGCTCCAACACAACTCAATCTAACTTGACAACACACACATGCACACACACACACACACACACACACACACACACACACACACACACACACACACACACATACACACACACACCAAAGCGCACACACACACACACACACACACACACACACACACACCAAAGCACACAAACACACTCACAAAAGCAGAAACCATTTCAACACAGTAAGATAATTCCTGCTAAGACTCGTTCTCCTTTTCTCTCTCTCTCTCTCTCTCTTTCTCTCTCTCTTTCTCTCTCTCTCTCTCTCTTTCTCTCTCTGTTTCTGTCTCTCTCTCTCTCTCTTTCTCACTCTGTCTCTCTCTTTCTCTCTCTTTCTCTCTGTCTCTGTCTTTCTCTTTCTCTCTCTCTTTCTCTCTGTCTTTCTGTCTCTTTGTCTTTCTCTCTGTTTCTCTCTCTGTCTCAGTCGAGGTGGAAAAGGTTACCGAGCAGACGTGTAGAGAAACTCCACTAACACCTGTAGGATTACACACTGACAGTCAGACTGCATGGGCCAACACATCCAGACAGATCCTGGACATCCATGAATAGGAAAAGAATGACAGGCCTAAGATGCCTGAAACATCCCAATAGAACACCACAGGGCCACACAAGAGTGAAACCGACTGAGACTGAGTAGAATTGACACAATAATATGTCCTGCTGCACTCTTTGTTCAAATGAAAAGAAAGATGAGAGAGAGAGAGAGAGAGAGAGAGAGACAAAGAGACAAAGAGAGAGAGAGAGAGAGAGAGAGAGAAAGACAAAGAGACAGAGAGAGAGAGAGAGAGAGAGAGAGAGAGAGAGAGAGAGAGAGAAAGACAAAGAGACAGGGAGAGAGAGAGAGAGAGAGAGAGAGAGGGGGACAGAGAGACAAAGAGACAGAGAGAGAGAGACAAAGAGACAGAGAGAGAGAGACAAAGAGACAGAGAGAGAGAGAGAGAGAGAGAGGGGGACAGAGAGACAAAGAGACAAAGAGACAGAGAGAGAGAGACAAAGAGACAGAGAGAGAGAGACAAAGAGACAGAGAGAGAGACAAAGAGACAGAGAGAGAGAGAGGGACAGAGAGAGAGACAAAGAGACAGAGAGGGAGAGACAAAGACGTAGACAGACAAAGAGATGGGCGGAATGAGAGTGTGAGACAGCACCCTATAATTTCCAGAAGGACCTGTCCCTTAATGAAACACACACACACACACACACAGAGCAGAGCTAATGACAGGCGAGGTGACACTGAATCTTTGTGATTGACAGGCGACAGAACAGAGTGTCACAGCATACCAGACATGCTGGCACCTGACCGCCCGCCTCCTGTCGCCCCTGACGACCAGTGACTCACGCCACATAAGGTCGTAAACAAGCTTTTAGGAAACGTCTTTGGAGATGAAACAGAGCCAGAGAGGCACTTTGGGCTTCAGACGTTTATTAGCTGACCCCAGCGCTGTCGCCTGTCCTCGCTCTGGGACTCAGGAGGAGGGGAAGGGTTTCCCTCCAGAGTGGTGCCTAGCGTTGGGGCCACATACATGTTGTGTACAGGGGTCATGGTTTGATTGGTGCCCAGCGTTGGGGCCACATACATGTTGTGTACAGGGGTCATGGTTTGATTGGTGCCCAGCGTTGGGGCCACATACATGTTGTGTACAGGGGTCATGGTTTGTCTGTGGCAAATCAGTGTAAGAGCATGAATGGAAATACCCATGTGCCTTAGCTCAATGTCAATAACAGGTTACTGTGTGATCCATTGATTCAGACTTCAGCTTGATGCTTTGCAATCTGTGTGTGGGTGTGTGTGTGTTTCTACTCCTACACACAGAGAGTGAGTGTGTGTACACCAACAAACACACAGACACACACACACACACACACACACACACACATAGAATAAGTGTGTCCATACCCCTACACAGACAGAGAGAGTGAGTGTGTGTACACCTACACACACACACATACACACACACACAGAATGAGTGTGTCCATACCCCTACACAGACAGAGAGAGTGAGTGTGTGTACACCTACACACACACACAGAATGAGTGTGTCCATACCCCTACACAGACAGAGAGAGTGAGTGTGTGTACACGGACACACAGAGAGTGTGTGTTGGTTCTGGGGAGCTGTTAGGACAGAGGAAGCTGTTCCGGCGTGGTGCTGGAGGTAAACTGTATTTTGTCTCCCTCTGCCCTCTAGTCAATGGAGCCAGAGAGGCAGCCTTTTGATGGAGGGGACTTTGAAGATCGGACGGAAGTCTTGTGCCGCTAAAGGTGTGTTTGCCTGTTAATGTGTGTGTGTGTGTGTGTGTGTGGGTGCGTGTGTGTGTGCGTGTGTGTGTGTGTGCGTGTGTGTGTTTGGGTGACGACAGAAGACACAGGTAATTTAGAGTACAGGTGTGCCCGCTGTTCTTGGGCCTGACGCCAACTTCAAACACACTCTCCTCCACCCTCACAGGATGAAAGGTACGACCATCTAATTGTTGTTCCCACACAAGACACAACAAAGAAAGAAAGGATCCAGGGGAACACTTTCCTGGCAAAAACCTGCCAGGGGGGAACACAAAAAGCCTCCCCCAACGGCAGGGGCAGAGATGGGCTGATAAAGAGAAGGAGAGATAGAAGAGAGAGCTGGGATGGAGGGATGAAAGAGAGGAGAGCAGCCCAAACACAGCTGAGGAGGGCTGGAGCGCGCCACCAGGGCGGCGGAGAGGCCCAGACACGTCACGGCCCAACAATGTGTCTGGAGGAGCAGCCACGGCAGTCTGACCAACATCCTGAGGAACCACGGCCACACATCGCTCTCTCAAAGCCCTCCTTCTTCATCCAAAACATCCTGGTACTGATTCCGAGGAGTCAGGACATGCAGGGAACTCCTCCAACGTTGGTCTGTTGAAAGGTCTGGCGTTTCATCAGTCTGCTCCTGTTCATCAACGTATCTCAGCGTGACCTGTGCTTGTTGTGTTTTCAATTCAATACAATTATACAGCTCTGCTAGGATACAAACTGCACACTGGGACCTTACCAGGTAGAGGTGTGATGGGGCAGTACATTACCAGGTAGAGGTGTGATGGGGCAGTACATTACCAGTTAATCCACTCTCAGATCATAGAACACTGTCATCGTTCATCCCACCATGACGGCAGGAAAACAAAACACCCACTCGGAAACACACTGTTATTATTGCTACTGCTTGTTGCCATGGTAAAGTTGTGAAAGGAGATATTCAAATTTAACGGATGGCTCATGACTTCACACTCAGCCATGCTTTGTGTTGTTGTTTTTGGTGGAACAGAGGGAGGTTAAACAATAGGACAGAAATGATTCAGCAACGCTAACAAGTGTCTGTCCTCATCCTGTGATTGATGATTACCTGGCAATCATTTGCCAGGAAAGAACGCACTCCTGGTGTTGCTCACCCTAATCTACTGTCTAGTCTCTGCACGCATCACTGCTCTCTCCAAAACGGTGTCTCCTAGCCAACTATAGGCATCAACACATTTATGGACGAGCTTCTTATGCAACGATACGGCAGTGTTTTCCAAAAGAACAGAATGAGTCATTCAAAGTGCGACAAAATCGAAAGCAGTGAGGATTTAGACCTAATGCTCCCCTTTTACACACACACACACACCCTGTCTGGCTGTTGAAAGTGAGGTGTGACGGGGGTGGGGGTGGGGGGTGGGGGGTGGGGTCCAACTGGTAACAGGTAAGCACACATCATATAGGCACACATACACACATTGCCCGTTGCTTCAAACTAAATCCATTTTCACTCAAGTATTCCACACACACACACACACACACACACACACACACACAGACACACAGACACATAGACACACACACACACACACACACACACACACATACACACACACACACACACACACACAGGGAAAGAGAGAGGGAGAGAGAGAGAGGGAAAGAGAGAGAGAGAGAGAGAGAGAGAGAGAGAGAGAGAGAGAGAGAGAGAGAGAGAGAGAGAGAGAGAGAGAGAGAGAGAGAGAGAGAGGTGGAAGGAAAGAAAGAAGTGACAGGATTAGAGACTCTTGATATGTTAAGGCATACAGGCCACATGTCACAGATCATGTGCTAACGATCACCCAGAGCGGGCCTGGCCCACACAGTCATGCAAACCACAAACAGACACGCACACAGGCACCAATATCATGAGTGTTTATCGCAATATTGTTGTCAATAAACCTCATTTACCAGAAAGTTGTCAGCTAACAAAAAAAACGAAAACGTAAAGGGCCAACTCAACATAATTCTACATAGTGGGAATGATGGTAATTTAACCTGAAGGTTGACCTGAAGCTATCCAATTCCATATAGGCACCGATAAAATGTAAAAGATAGCCATGCGAAGACATCAGTTTATCAGCAATGTTCATTCATGGATCTCATCTGTGTTCCCTGTGTTCTGTCGACTGGCTCACAACGGCCTGAAGCCCCCCTGTAATCCCAGCCAATCATATTTCAGCACACATTTGAACTGAGGCATCATCAGAGCTGAAAGCACTTGTCTTAAATTCATTGTCCCAATAATACATAATATAAATGCTGTTCATTTTAATAAATAGATTCCGCTGAACTTTGGAGGTCAAAAGTCATGTTGTAGCTAAAAGATAGCTGATAGTATTGTTGCGTCTGCTAGTTTGCAGTTTGAACTTCAAAGGAACGTTTGCTTGCAGAACTATCATTAGGACCATAATGAGTTGGGCCTGCCTTTGTTGGGAAGTTGTTTGACTACAGGTAACTCCAGTTTGAAGTAATTTGGTGATAATTGAATTATCATAAAAGCTTTTGTATATTCACTGGTTTATGTTTCACCCCTAGGGCTGTTGTGGTCGTTATAGAACCACTGGAAATACCCAGAAACATTTGATAAATGCATGAATATTCATAGTTAGTTATTTATCATACTATTGGTTATTTTAGATACTGTAGCGGTGGTTGGCTTCACCGCGCCACCGGGTGGCAGTAATTAGGGACAGTTATACGCTAGCCGCAAAGGACTATGGGAAACAGGCACAAGTTAAATGTGTTTGTTGTTTACAAATGTGTTATGATCCCTGGGGTTATTTGTAATGTTGGGTGGTGGTTAATTAGTGTTGTTAGGTTGTTACATGTTATCTTAGTCTGTTGGATATATTGTGTGCGTGGCACAGGCACTGAGAGTGTGGTCTCTGCGAATCTGGTCTGTGCCGTTACGGTGGTGGAGGGAAGTTCTCCCTGTCATGTTCCTTGACTATGAGAAAAAGGTTGAAGCTAATACAGCCTCCACTGTATATCTGTCAATCATTACAATACTACTTGAGTCTTAAAACAAACTGACAGCCATTAAGCTCCAGGGCTCCTGTTTAGAATGAAGCTAAGTGTCAGTCATCCATTCTCCACACCCTCCATGGTTAAGTCGGCTGGCTGCTATGTAGCTTGTTGCTGCTATGTAGCTTGTTGCTGCTATGTAGCTTGTTGCTGCTATGAAGCTTTTTGCTGCTATGTAGCTTGTTGCTGCTATGTAGCTTGTTGCTGCTATGTAGCTTGTTGCTGCTATGTAGCTTGTTACTGCTATGAAGCTTGTTGCTGCTATGAAGCGTGTTACTGCTATGTAGCTTGTTGCTGCTATGAAGCTTGTTGCTGCTATGTAGCTTGTTGCTGCTATGTAGCTTGTTGCTGCTATGTTGCTTGTTGCTGCTATGAAGCTTGTTACTGCTATGTAGCTTGTTGCTGGTATGTAGCGTGTTACTGCTATCTTGCTTGTTGCTGCTATGAAGCTTGTTGCTGCTATGAAGCTTGTAACTGCCATGTAGCTTGTTACTGCTATGTAGCGTGTTACTGCTATGTAGCGTGTTACTGCTATCTTGCTTGTTGCTGCTATGAAGCTTGTTGCTGCTATGAAGCTTGTAACTGCTATGTAGCTTGTTGCTGGTATGTAGCTTGTTTAACAGTTGATGCTGGTCAGTGCATTGGCTACCAAGGGTTGACTGCCAGGCATCTGGAGTTACAGATTTACAGACCCATTTAGAAGCAGGCCGGCTGTAGGGCAGCCTCGTCACTACAGTACAGTGACCATCAGGAAGGCTGCAGCCTCTACAGTACAGTGTCCATCAGGAAGGCTGCAGCCTCTACAGTACAGTGTCCATCAGGAAGGCCGCAGCCTCTACAGTACAGTGTCCATCAGAAAGGCTGCAGCCTCTACAGTACAGTGTCCATCAGGAAGGCTGCAAGCTCAATTTAGCTTGTATTGTGACAGTGATAATACATTATGATAAATGAATAACTGTCATCAATGCAGCCTTGTCAGTCAGACATGAATGGACCTGTTACCCTTTCTGCCCCACAAAAGATCAGACCATTGCTGTGTGTGTGTGTGTGTGTGTGTGTGTGTGTGTGTGTGTGTGTGTGTTTGTGTGTGTGTGTGTGTGTGTGTGTGAGTGTGTGTGTGTGTGTGTGTGTGTGTGTGACCAGACCGGGTGCCTTAGGCTCATGACTCCATCATGAGTCAAAGCGGATGGAGACAGACTGAGCATGTGGAACTGACTGACCTGGAACCACAATGGGACTTTACAGCTTCTCTCTCTCTCTCTCTCTCTCTCTCTCTCTCTATCTATCTATCTATCTATCTATCTATCTATCTATCTATCTATCTATCTATCTATCTATCTATCTATCTATCTATCTATCTATCTATCTATCTATCTATCTATCTATCTATCTATCTATCTATCTATTGTTATTTTTCTGTATATATATTTATATTTTATATATTTTATATATATATTTAGATATATATATATATTTTATATTATATTTTTTATGTAATTGCATGATTCAAACCCAACACCAATGCAATCCTTCATCCATCTTGTGGTAAAATGAGCCACTCCAGCCAGCTGGCAGCATTACTACTGTTAAAACTGTCCGTGGTGGCATAGGGGTGAAGGTGTTTGTGTAGTTGTTGTCAGGTTCAAATCCCCTGGATGTATGGTTTTTATAATCATTGTTTTTACCGCCTTGTGCTATTTCATACCTGTTTGTACGTTTTATCAAAATGTGCATACTATAGATGAATCCTCTATGACACCAGAGGCAACACCAAGTTCAACACACCCATGATCTCTTCTCAGTTTAGTCAACCCAGGTTAACCCAGGTTTGCCCAGGTTAACCCAGGTAAACCCAGGTTTGCCCAGGTTAACCCAGGTAAACCCAGGTTTGCCCAGGTTAACCCAGGTTTTCCCAGGTTAACCCAGGTTTGCCCAGGTTAACCCAGGTAAACCCAGGTTTGCCCAGGTTAACCCAGGTTAATCCAGGTTTGCCCAGGTTAACCCAGGTTAACCCCATCTAGCGATGAGTTCACATTAAAGGAGTGGTGTCTGCACCATATGACCAATCACAAACATGGACAAGTCAAGTAAAGCTTATTTTACACAAGATGAGCAAACTATAATACTATTTATATTAAACAAATAGGAAGATTTTAAAAAAATAATCCATGCTAAAAGCAGCTCCAATAGCAAAACATTTGCCTTTTCTTTCAGCTGCAATGACGACAGTGTTAAATGGTCATTAGAACTAATAAAGACCACATATGAAAACATAATTCAAACCGGTAAAGCTTACTTGCAAATCTTATAAGGTCAACAGGAACAAGTTTTGATCGGCCTCTTGTTTAGAATAGAAATGCCTATGGACAGTGAACTGGCTTGGAAATTGCTTGCAGCCAACAGGAGAGAAATGTCCAGCAGACTGGAGGGGGCTGGAACATCAAATCCTGCTTTGTGGTCCAGGCCTCTGGTGGGCTTAATGGATACCTTGGGAGCACATACAGTCAACTGAAGCTTAGAATTTAAGAATATCTCGAAAGATAGATCATTTAGATTACAATATTTCATATTTTTGACAATCTTCCATTATCTTTGATAATCCTACATGTGAAACTAGTCTAAATACATGTTTTACCCACATTTTCTCAGATGCCCTAAACGTCCAATGAAAGACTTCAAACAAACCAAATAAATGAACCCTTTCCCCACAATTGTCGGGAATTACTTCCTGATCACCAGACCAATTGGCACATTCATAACATACACACATTACAATCAAAATCATATCCAGAACATTCTAAGTATTTGTCATTGTGAGTATGAAGACATAAATATTGGAATTAAAGTCACAACCTAAAAACCGAGTGTAAACTAAGATTCCGGAAACCATATCATCCGATTAGAATCAGATACAGGTGGCATGTGAAGCTTTATGCTGGAACCACTATGGCTGGCAGCCAAAGACCTAGAGCTGATCCAATCAAACCCTCGGTCTTGGAAGCTGGTATAGCCCCGAGACAATCAAACCCTGCGTCTTGGAAGCTGGTATAGCCCCGAGCCAATCAAACCCTGCGTCTTGGACACTGGTATAGCCCCGAGCCAATCAAACGCTCCATCTTGGACACTGGTATAGCCCCGAGCCAATCAAACCCTCCATCTTGGACGCTGGTATAGCCCCGAGCCAATCAAACGCTCCATCTTGGACACTGGTATAGCCCCGAGCCAATCAAACCCTGCGTCTTGGAAGCTGGTATAGCCCCGAGCCAATCAAACCCTCCGTCTTGGAAGCTGGTATAGCCCTGAGCCAATCAAACGCTCCGTCTTGGACACTGGTATTGCCCCGAGCCAATGAAGCCCTGCGTCTTGGAAGCTGGTATAGCCCTGAGCCAGTCCCACACAGAGAGATTGTAATAACTGAAAGTTTGCTTATATGCAAAATGTGTATTCTGTGGTCAGACTGTTAAACAGGCTGGGATGAGATGCCACAATATGCAAAGAAGAAAAACTGCTACTGATTATACTTCAGCAATATGACTCAACCTTTTGGGGGATTGAATGATATATACTAGTAATTACGTTTTGTGTGTGTGTGTTTGTGTGTGTGTGTGTGTGTGTGTGTGTGTGTGTGTGTGTGTGTGTGTGTGTGTGTGTGCCTACACACTGATGAGGAGGGAGACCAGAGGGTGTCCACTGTGCTTTCCATTCCCTTCAGCAGCAGATGTACACACCACCTCCTCGGTTGAGCACTGCATCCCCCTCATCCTTAAGATAGATATGAACCCAGCAGTCCACACACATCTTTAATAAACTTCAATAGACCCGGTCTTCTGTTTGAATCTGTCTCTAGTCCTTTAGATAGATATTAACTAATAATCTCCAAATCAGTCCAATCCACCTGCACCTACCCAGGGCTTTGCCCCATGTGTGTCCTCTATGTCCACAGCGATAGATGTGTCCTGTATGTCCACAGTGATAGATGTGTGTCCTGTATGTCCACAGTGATAGATGTGTGTCCTGTATGTCCACAGTGATAGATGTGTGTCCTGTATGTCCACAGTGATAGATGTGTCCTGTATGTCCACAGTGATAGATGTGTGTCCTGTATGTCCACAGTGATAGATGTGTCCTGTATGTCCACAGTGATAGATGTGTCCTGTATGTCCACAGTGATAGATGTGTGTCCTGTATGTCCACAGTGATAGATGTGTGTCCTGTATGTCCACAGTGATAGATGTGTCCTGTATGTCCACAGTGATAGATGTGTCCTGTATGTCCACAGTGATAGATGTGTCCTGTATGTCCACAGTGATAGATGTGTCCTGTATGTCCACAGTGATAGATGTGTCCTGTATGTCTGATAGATGTTGGGGACTGAAGGTGGTTCTGTTCCTCCCTCCGTGTTCTCTCTGGGTGGTCTGCCCAGTGGTGAGGGGGTGTTCTGGGGGTAGTTACAGGGCTTCCATCTCCTCCGGCTTCCTCTCCGGTTCCTGCTTGGGCAGACTGTAAAGTCCCCCCACACACTGAGCACATGAGAGACAGCGCCGTTTCTCTCTCCAATGTTTGGGGTTAACCACCGAAACCCCTTCAGTCGACACTGCCCCCCCAACACACAAACAGAGTTCAGTTCCCTGAGTATACACAGTGGTCCAACACAGGCGGTATGCGAGGACACACATGCACGCAGATCAGGATACACAGACACACACACATAAACAAAGGCAGACTGAAGACCCTATCAAAAAGTGGTGGGTCGTTTCCTCACGTTTTTTCCCCTTGTCTGGTAGCCATTTTGGTTTAGTTTATGTAGGATTTTCCCCTTCCAGCTGGTAACCACAGCCAAGAAAATGGTTTGATGTAAAGATGATTGACATATACAGAATTGTGTTTGCGTTCATTTTGCAGATTTTTTTTTTACAGAAATATCTGTCATCGGTTGGTTGGTGATGGGCCTTGAAGCACTTTAACATACAATAGCAATTTTATTAGCAACATATGCAATAATGTAATAGAAATGGTGAATAACTAAATGAAAATATAGTGGAGGTATACTGGTTGTGGCTACAATTTTCAAAGCAGTAAGATACTGAATATAAAAAATAAAGCACAATGTTGTTGTAAAATAATGCAGAGAGTGAGTGTCTGTGATATTACTGACAACCACATGCTGTTTCATCAACTGGTCCATGTGAAAGAGGCATAAGCAGATTACATGACTCATATTTAGTATTAGCTAATCTGATGTGAATTAATGTTTCCCAATCCCTGATTGCTAAAATGCATGCGCAGCTGTCACAAATCTCTGTATTTGCTAACATGTTTGTTTCTTTCAAGACTGAGTCATCATTTAACCAATACCACACAACATCCAGCTTTGTTAGCATTTAGCATTTAGGATTTTTTTTCAAAGAAGTTTGAGGGTCCTAATTTATTAATTTTTTTGGTCTAATATTTACAATTCTCCATAGAAACAGTAGGAAAAAAGAATCATAAAAAATAACCCAAAACAGAGATGAACCAATGCTGGAAGGCCATGCTGGATTGACAATGACTCAAAAGGCCTTCTCTAAAAAGCACTTCTGCTTTTCTGCTTGTTGGTTTGCTGGGATAGTTGAATTTGAGAAAAAAGCTGAAATTCAAGTCTTGTTTTTCTCTAGAATGCGTTCATGCCACATCACCATTAGGAGACTTCCTCGTTTTTCTCACGCGAACGCAGACAACTGAACCACTTCCTTTGATTCACCCGGCCTAAAGATGCCAGTGTTACGTTGCTCAACATCTTTTGCACCATCATAAGTCTCTTTCAACATACCTTTGACCAGGTAAAGAGCTGCCACCCCACAAGTTCCCCATTTTACAATATCTGCCAACCACATACTTCCTCTGTTAAAAAATATTGTTTTCACTTTTGTACACTATTCCAGTGCCATTTATAATCAAACATATAATTTGCTGTTGGTGTCAAATATCTGAGTCATAGCTGGTGTCCTACTGCACACATGTCCCCAATTCAATTACATTAAATACACACATAGAGACACACCAAAAGACAGTGCAACCAAGTCCTTCCTTTAACTTGCATGTGTATTTACTCATCCTGAAAGTCCATGCTTTGATGGGGACGTGAGAGCCTTGGTGTGTGTGTGTGTGTGTGTGTGTGTGTGTGTGTGTGTGTGTGTGTGTGTGTGTGTGTGTGTGTGTGTGTGTGTGTGTGTGTGTGTGTTGTGTGTGAATTGGATTAAACTGAAGTGAAAGTGTGTGAAAGTGAAAATTTTTGACAAAGTCTGTTTAGACACACAGGAAACCGATTGAGACAGCTGCTCCAGTTGAGGAAGTTTTATTTGCTGTCTGTGTGTGGAGGGCCCAAGTACTGACTGAGCCCTTTCACTGCAACCTCAGGCTCTGTGTCTGCCTGCAGTAACACCGACTCAGATATATGTATAGAATATAATACACACACACAAATAATATAATATATAATAGGCAAAAACGACAAACTATTGATCTGAATAAGAAGGGCTAAGAAGGCTCCAGATCCTCATGTACCCCTCCTTGGCCTCCCCATCCTGGGTGTCAAAGGTAAGGTGTCATCCTTGCCTGGGTGTCAAAGGTTAAAGTTCAAAGTTCAAACTTAAAAGCTTAACACTTGCTGAAGGTTAACACGTTCTAAAGGATTTATGAAATGTTTTTCTGGACTAATAATCAAGATGCCTCATTTACTGTTGTTCCATTTTAGAGGGGGAGCACAACATCCATACAAACCCCTCTACCCTGCAACCTAACCCTAACCCTAACCCCTCTACCCTGCAACTAACCCTAACCCTAACCCTAACCCTAACCCTAACCCTACCCTGCAACCTAACCCTAACCCTAACCCCTCTCTCCTGCAACCGAACCCTAACCCTAACCCCTCTACCCCCAACCTAACCCTAACCCCTCTACCCTGCAACCTAACCCTAACCCTAACCCCTCTACCCTGCAACCTAACCCTAACCCTTCTCTCCTGCAACCTAACCCTAACCCCTCTACCCTGCAACCTAACCCTAACCCTAACCCCTCTACCCTGCAACCTAACCCTAACCCCTCTACCCTGCAACCTAACCCTAACCCTAACCCCTCTCTCCTGCAACCTAACCCTAACCCTAACCCCACTACCCTGCAACCTAACCCTAACCCTAACCCCTCTACCCTGCAACCTAACCCTAACCCTAACCCCTCTCTCCTGAAACCTAACCCTAACCCTAACCCCTCTCTCCTGCAACCTAACCTTAACCCTAACCCCTCTACCCTGCAACCTAACCCTAACCCCTCTCTCCTGTAACCTAACCCTAACCCTAACCCCTCTCTCCTGCAACCTAATCCTAACCCTAACCCCTCTCTCCTGTAACCTAACCCTAACCCCTCTCTCCTGCACCCTAACCCTAACCCCTCTCTCCTGCAACCTAACCCTAACCCTAACCCCTCTCTCCTGCAACCTAACCTTAACCCTAACCCTAACCCCTCTCTCCTGAAACCTAACCCTAACCTTAACCCCTCTCTCCTGCAACCTAACCTTAACCCTAACCCTAACCCCTCTCTCCTGGAACATAACCCTACCCCAAATCCCTAACCCCTCTGTCCTGGAACATAACCCTACTCCAAACCCTAACCCCTCTCTCCTGGAACATAACCCTAACCCTAACCCCTCTCTCCTGGAACATAACCCTAACCCTAACCCTAACCCCTCTGTCCTGGAACATAACCCTAACCCTAACCCTAACCCTAACCCCTCTGTCCTGGAACATAACCCTAACCCTAACCCCTCTGTCCTGGAACATAACCCTAACCCTAACCCCTCTGTCCTGCTCCACACACTCCCCCTGAAACCTTTTCTTAAAATACCAAACAAATGAAGGAAATGTTTACTCCCTTCTTGGCTAACTAGACATACGCAGTGGCCTCAGTTGTTTCTCAACAAAGGTTTACTTGTGGTTCAAACATTAATAAATGTGTCGTGTATTAATCTTTCTGTGTACTAGCCAGAGCTCCTCGTCTGCAGTCATAGAACATTTGGGGTCTTATTTAAAGCAACAGCACCCAAAACCCTTTTTTTCATCTCCCCTTCCTCTTAACTCAGCTTTTTAGAGACGTTAGTAAATTGTTCCAGTGTTTTTTTAACTCATAAATGTCTACCTTCTGTTTGTTAGTCACTTACTGAGGCAGAAAATGCAGATGTTTGCGGTTATTAAATCTTCAAGCTATTTTTAAAAGGCGAGATGTATTTTTATTTTATTTCTTCATATTTTCTGTCACGTGTGTTTGGTTTCATAGCTGACTGTCCCTTCCATTATTTCAGATAACTGGAAAAGTGTGAAGCGAGAGATGTTCTGCTGTGGACTCCAGCCTTACAGAGCACTATGACTCATAATTAGTGGGACCATTCCTAAATCAACAGTCTGGCCCATGCATAGAAGCACAAATGCAGAAGACATATAATTAAAACATGGCACACACATGCATGCAGCAGGCGTGGTGGGGACAATGGGACTTAAGTACAGAATGTGTGTGTGTGTGTGTGTGTGTGTGTGTGTGTGTGTGTGTGTGTGTGTGTGTGTGTGTGTGTGTGTGTGTGTGTGTGTGTGTGTGTGTGTGTGTGTGTGTGTGTGTATGTGTGCGTGAGAGGTCACCAGAGCTGATTAGGCTGGGATGCAATCATACAGACTAATTGGCTGTGGCATTGAGGGTAAAGCAGACCCCCCCCCCCCCACACACACCACCCGTCTTACCCCCACCACACACCACTTCCCAAAAGGAAAAGAGAGCCATGTGTGAGCTGCCTTACACTCAGTGTGTGTGTGTGTGTGTGTGTGTGTGTGTGTGTGTGTGTGTGTGTGTGTAGTAGGATGGAGGTTTAGTGGGGTCCCATCTGCTGTGGTTCCTGTTATCCGGTACACGTTGGAGTGGAGGTGTAGAGGCCAGACATAGCCCACACTGACGTTGGAGGTGTAGAGGCCAGACATAGCCCACACTGACGTTGGAGGTGTAGAGGCCAGACATAGCCCACACTGACTTTGGAGTGGAGGTGTAGAGGCCAGACATAGCCCACACTGACGTTGGAGGTGTAGAGGCCAGACATAGCCCACACTGACGTTGGAGGTGTAGAGGCCAGACATAGCCCACACTGACGTTGGAGGTGTAGAGGCCAGACATAGCCCACACTGACTTTGGAGTGGAGGTGTAGAGGCCAGACATAGCCCACACTGACGTTGGAGGTGTAGAGGCCAGACATAGCCCACACTGACGTTGGAGGTGTAGAGGCCAGACATAGCCCACACTGACGTTGGAGGTGTAGAGGCCAGACATAGCCCACACTGACTTTGGAGTGGAGGTGTAGAGGCCAGACATAGCCCACACTGACGTTGGAGGTGTAGAGGCCAGCCATAGCCCACACTGACGTTGGAGGTGTAGAGGCCAGACATAGCCCACACTGACGTTGGAGGTGTAGAGGCCAGACATAGCCCACACTGACTTTGGAGTGGAGGTGTAGAGGCCAGACATAGCCCACACTGACGTTGGAGGTGTAGAGGCCAGACATAGCCCACACTGACGGCTAAACACAGTGGCTAAATGTTGATTGTTTTTGTTTTACAAAGTATAATATTGACATGAATATTATGATCAAGCCTGAAGATGGCTGTTTGGTGAAAAATTACCTAAACATGGCACAGCAGAATTGGACACCCATCGGTATATTAAAATGGCGGAAGTAACTTTTCAATTGACTATTGGTCTACAGACTAAATCTGAAAAAAGTTATTATATTTTGAGAAAAAAAGTCACAGAAGCTAATACAATCATACGTTTGATATGTTTAAACAATTGGAAATACCAATATTGCAATCCTTTTTGTATGTACGTACAATAATCTGCGCAGTGCAGAGGATGTAGGAGAAAAATGTCTGGCCTTTCCAGACGGACTTGTCTGTGGAGAAGTCTGTCACTCTAGAATGACTCACAGGTAGACAAACTCCTAATATTAGAACAGACACAACAGGGCCCCAGACTCTTGAAGTATTGGAGATTTGGAAGCAAACATATAATATTAATATTTCAAACCAGCCGATCCCATTCTGATGTTGTAAGTCACACTCCAATGTGGTGGTTTGGTGTGGGAGCAGGCAAAATACATTTTTTCAGGCAATAATTGAGAAATCGCTGAATGCTCAGGACATGACGAGACATGGTTGGTGCACGTGTGTGTGTGTGTGTGTGTGTGTGTGTGTGTGTGTGTGTGTTTGACCACACGGAGTAGGGAACTGAAAGCAAAAACTGAGTCAAAGAAGGAAGAGCCAGAGCCAGTCCTTTTAAGGCTCTCTCATCTGAAATGCTTGTCCAGGAATATTAGGCCAAGATCCTGAGTGGGCTACACGTGAAGCATCCATATTTAGTGATGTGACACACACACACACACACACACACACACACACACACACACACATCTTTCTCCATCCCCATTATTTGTGGATTTCTCAGAGACACTCTTTAGCACTCAGGGGCCTCTCTCTCTCTCTCTCTCTCTCTCTCTCTCTCTCTC
>CM030178.1:19953471-19955971 GCA_017639675.1 Aplochiton taeniatus | reverse complement strand
GTCACGTGTTTACAAATTCATCCAATTGTGCCAGATCCTATAATTGCTGGCACAATAAATAAAATGAAAAAAAGTTCTGGGAAGAACATATTCACATAGTTCAAAGTTCACATAGGAGACAAAGTTCCATTGACTTGGACTAACTTCCTAGAGGCCCAGGGATGATTTACAGCCTGGCTGCTTTGTCCCTTTACATCTTGCTGTTAGGAGCGGGGCTGTTTGTCGGTTGTAGTCTCCTGGAGCCCACTGTCTTTACTGTAAGTGCCTCTGTGTACTCTGGCTGGCTTGTGCGCCCATAAATAAGGCCGTCCTTCCCCTCATTGTGACCAGACAGGTTGAGATGAAAGGTTCCAGCCTGTCATGTGTTCCCCCAAGCCTCTTATTAAAGGGTTTTTACATGTAAACAGAGCAAAGAGGTGAGCTCGTAAAACTAGAGAGGGAAGTCACTTCAGCTCCTTTCCTTTCCCTCTCTCTCTCTCTGTTTTTTTTCTCTCTCTCTCTCTCTCTCTCTCTCTCTCTCTCTCTCTCTCTCTCTCTCTCTCTATTTGTTTTCTCTCTCTCTCTCTCTCTCTCTCTATATTTGTTTTCTCTCTCTCTCTCTCTCTCTCTCTCTCTCTCTCTCTCTCTCTCTCTCTCTCTCTCTCTCTCTCTCTCTCTCTCTCTCTCTCTCTCTCTCTCTCTCTCTCTCTCTATTTGTTTTCTCTCTCTCTCTCTCTCTCTCTCTCTCTCTCTCTCTCTCTCTCTCTCTCTCTCTCTCTCTCTCTCTTTCTCTCTTTCTTTGTTTTCTCTCCCTTCTCTATGTCACAATCTTTATTATTCTCTCATGCCCAGGTGAAGGCCAGCCCAGGGGAGAGTTTAAAGTAGTTCTACGTTAGAAATGTTCTTCCTACAAACACATCCATGTCTATCTAATCACACACAGTTAGAATTCACAGCAGGGCTAGCTCAAACAATGACCTGATTGATTGTGTACTAAACCATGTCTAGCATTAGCATTATAACTTATAACGCTGCACAAAGATAAAGACACAATACACATACCCCCTAATGGGCCTTATGGTAAGAGGTGGAGTTACAAAGGAGCATAGTGAATTGTCTATTTCTTTTGAGCTTCTAATTATGCTAACAGTATACCATTGACTCTCATTGTTCTTTAGCTCCATAATGCTAATGTTAGCCAGAAGTGACAGTAAACAACCTTTGTGATAATGTTCCCCGTCATAGATCCACTACATGGGACCACAAAGACATATGATGTCACTCAGGATTCTTTTATTTGATATCCTAATTATGTGCCAGATCTCCTCTTCATTAAGCGACACAGTATATCCAGATGCCACTGATGGGTTTAATATGAACACATTATTATTATAATAATAACAATCAATTATAGCTATTTATTTCATATTTTTTCTTCCTAATATCCAGTGTTTCCTTTCCAGCATACTGCAGCTGGTTATACAGGATGGACTCCATAGACCATCCAGAGGCTAAGCTGCTGGTAATTCACAGGTCATTCACATAAGCTCACTGGAAGATGAATGTGTTCTTAAAGTAGGGTATGAATATAACTGAAGGTAGGGGGTTATGTGTTAACTATTAACAAACAGAATGAATAGAGGACACTGTTATCTCTCTCTCTCTCTCTCTCTCTCTCTCTCTCTCTCTCTCTCTCTCTCTCTCTCTCTCTCTCTCTCTCTCTCTCTCTCTCTCTCTCTCTCACTCCCTCTCTCTCTCTCTCCCTCTCTCTCTCTCCCTCTGTCTCTGTGCATGAAGGCCTTATTTCAAAGTGCAGTAACTGGAGATGATTAGGTGTGAAGGCCCTCTCTGCCTATTCTCCATTAGCCAGGATTAAATAGAAGACATTAGTATGCACTAACCAGAGTCAACAACACAAGCTCAGGAATTATACTAACGCTTCACAAGATGGAGGCTCACTAGGCACACATCTGTTTATGGTGTGAACAGGTAGAGGGAATACTGACATTAAAATAAAAACGCTTCTGTTAGTGACGGACATCAAAAAAACTATTTTAGTGGGCTGGTTCTGCTCTGAGGACCTTTTTGGGGACGATGTTATTGAGAAGATGCTAACAGTGCCCCATTGGCTTCCATTGTTCTCTAGCTCATTAATGCTAATGTTAGTGAGTAGTAGTGGCAGGGGCTAAGTAAACAACCTTAGAAAAGCTGGAAATGCACTTCACCTTGCTAAACTATTTGTTTACTACATAATTCATGAAGTGTAACAAATCCATTGTCTATAAAAGTAGGAACCATATAGGTTATGAGAAGAGGGAATGTATAGCCTGTAGAGATTAAAACAATATAGTACTGTTTGAACCATAGTGGACATAAAATGGTTTCCTTTGTTAGGCAGTGGTCATTTTAAGCATGACAATGGTGAAGACTCACCTGATGACCCAATTTAACTGACTTCATTGACATTCACCTAACTGTAACCCTAACCCTAACCATCTAACCCTAACCCTAACTCCTTTAC
>CM030178.1:19938471-19943471 GCA_017639675.1 Aplochiton taeniatus | reverse complement strand
CTCTCTCTCTCTCTCTCTCTCTCTCTCTCTCTCTCTCTCTCTCTCTCTCTCTCTCTCTCTAATATTCATAGAGTAGGTTACTGTTTTACTAAGCTCCATTCCCATCCAAACCCTTCCGTTCCCTTTTCTGAAGGAGAGTTGTAGAACATGCTAACCCACCTTGGTGCAGCGTTGCTACTTAAGCAAACAGGCGGGGCTTTGAGACATTGGGATGAGCTGGGTGACTAATTACAGGGTTCGGCACTAAAGTGGGGCACAGCACCAGAAAGCGCCTTTGTTTGTCCCTAGTGGGCCACCACACCTTACTGTGCCATTCTTTGCCTTTTATGGCCCTGTCTGGAATTTACAGTGGAGCCTCTTAACACACTTCACCTCCCCTCTCTTTCTCTCCTTCTCTTTATCTATCACTCTCCTTGTCTGACCTCTTTACTCGGCTAGCTACTTATTCCCCCTCTCTTTCTCTCTCTCTCTCTGTCTGCGCCCATCCCCCCCCCCCCCCCCCCTCTCCCTCTCCTCTGTGTGCTGATGTTAGTGGTGGGGGCCCTGCTGAGAGGCCAGCTTGTCCCAGTATGTGTCCCTCCAGGCTGGGGGTTGGCTGGCACTAATCACAGCACCCTCTAGTTCCTCATCAACCAAACCCCGTACACACACACATGCACACACACACACACGTAGGCACGCATGCACACACACACACACACACGTAGGCACGCATGCACACACACACACACACACACGTAGGCACGCATGCACACACACTTTAGTCATACTGGTATTTAGAAACAGACTTAGGCACAGGGTTGTTTGCCTTTGGTTAATTAACAAAAATCACAAAACAAAAGGTATCGCCTGTAGCTCACACACACACATAGTGCTGCTACCTGGGCTTAACCTGCAGCACACCCGGGACTGAGTACACGTGTGTGTGTGTGTGTGTGTGTGTGTGTGTGTGTGTGTATGTGTGTGTAAGAGAGACACAGACTATAAAGGAAACAGAGTCTATGGTGGTGATTCTTTGGTGTGTGAGACCTCCATGTTACACCCACTGGCCTTATCCAGTCCAGTGCGTGCTGCATCTCTCCTGGTCAGGGGATCTTCTGAAACCTCTCTGTTTTCCAGAACCTGAGGTCCATGCAGGAGGCTCTGCTGAGGAGCCTCTTATCTCAGACATGCTGTAAGAAGACGCCTAAGGTCGCAGTCTCCTCTTTAACCTTTGACCCCGGAGCTGGAAAGGAAGTGGCTGATAAACTGAGGGGGAGGACAGTAGACGCTATCTAGAATGGTTCATAGACATGGACATAGACCCATACACACACACACACACACACACACACACACACACACACACACACACACACACACACACACACATACGCACTGGCCCAGGTAAACTTAGGTGAACTCAAAGGCCCTCAGGGAACCACACACCCTCCACCCATTCTACCCCCCCCCCCCCCCCTCCACACACACACACACACACACACACACACACACTTTCCTGTAAGCCTTACTTACCATGACAAAAACATTCCCAAACTGTCTATTCACATAAAAGCCATTCACATATCACCCTGCCAGCGACCCTCTCTCTCTCTCTCTCTCTCTCTCTCTCTCTCTCTCTCTCTGTCTCTCTCTCTCTCTCTCTCTCTCTCTCTCTCTCTCTCTCTCTGTCTGTCTGTCTGTCTGTCTGTCTGTCTGTCTGTCTGTCTGTCTGTCTGTCTCCAGAGCCTCCTCTTAATGTGCTCTGTGTTTGGACTAGGGCCTAGTTAATGTCCCACGCTCCACAAACAAAGTGACTGCTGATTTATTGAAATGAGCCATGTAGGAAATGAACGCCCCCTCCCCACCACACACACTGGGGAGGGTGTGTGTGCTAGTGGTGCTCCCAGCGGCACACACACACACTCACCAATGTCAGCATTCAGAGCCTACAGATCACCGTGTGGACGGAGTGTGTGGAAACAGCAGGCCGTGCTTCTGGTGTGTTCCTGCAGTGTGTGAGGTAACATGCTTTAACTCAAACGCCCTGGACTCTCATTGGTAGCTGACCTTTGTGACAGCCCTCCCATTGGCTGTCAGGGTTGGAGTGGGAGGAACATCAGCGGCCAATCTACGTTGGCCTGGTGTGCCTCTCTGGCTGCCATGGCGACAGACTGGCTCCACCACTGGGATTTGGTTACTTGTGTTTTTGGTCGCACATTACAGCATTCACATTCCTTCCTCACTACTGATCTCACTGACATTTCCAGGACATATGCTGATATTTGGTAGTTTTAATAAACCTTTCCTTATTTCATTTTGGATTCCTGTGTGAACTCCCATCCTTTGTCAGGGACTGAATCCTTATGGAGGGTTGTCCCAGCCCATCTCCCCTAACTCACACACACTGACCCCCTCTAGGACTGCTCCCAGCTTGGTTGACGCCTGAAGGCTTAGGGACATACCTATGAAGACCCACCACCTCAGTGACCTCTGCACCTAGGACTGTGTCACAAACCTGATGACCTGCCTGCCGTGATGGGATTGGGGGGGGGGGGTTGAACTGCCTGAACCCAGGCCGTCCTTCAGGAAGCCTCTCTGGGTCACTGCTTCACCTAAGCTGGCCTGAGCGGGTTAGGAGCCACAGGGTGACTTTCTATCACTCTCTCAAGAGTGGTGACTTAAAGATGCCTCAACCAACCTACACACACACACACACAGTGGGCAGGTGGGATCAAAGTGATCCTAAAGTGAAAGTGAGAGAGCGTGATCAGTGATATGAGCGTGTGTGTGTGAAAGGGTTTTCTGCTGTTTGCCCCATTATTCATGGTTCTAACACGAAATTAGCGTGGGTTCGTTTATCTGGTCATGTGTGTGTGCGCGCACATACGTGTGCTTTGCTGTGTAAACTGTATGTCCGATTGTGCATGCTGTGTTTGCAAGTGCAGGTGTAGGAGTGTGTGTTTGCTGAGTTGTACATGTGCTAAACGGTATAAGTGCGCGTGCATGAGTGTGTGTGTGTGCGTGCGTGTGTGTGTGTGTGTGTGTGTGTGTGTGTGTGTGTGTGTGTGTGTGTGTGTGTGTGTCAGCCGGTGAGTTTAATCATAGAAGGCCTTGTCCCACACAAATTTGTGGCCCCCGGCCCCTAATTCATGGAGCCACTCTGTCCTTGCACTGCTAATGAAAGGAAGCCTCAGTAGCCAAGGTCACCCTCCACCTCACAAACACTCCTTCACTTCCTCTGCCTCCCTCTCTTCTCTCGCTCTTCTCTTATCCTGTACTCTTTTGTAATGGGGGGGTGGGGGGGTGGGGGGGTGGGGAAAGCAAAAGCAGGGCGGATAAACACGGCCAGAGAGAAAATGACATACAAAAGTTAGAGAGGGAGCGAGAGAGAGAGAGAAAGAGAGGGGGAGAGAGAGAAAGGCGAGAGAGAGAAAGGAGAGAGAGAGAGAGGTGGAGAGAGAGAAAGGAGAGAGAGAGAGGTGGAGAGGGAGAAAGGAGAGAGAGAGGAAGGAGAGAGGGAGATGGAAGTAGCACAGCTTGGCATAAATAAAGAGGGTAGAGGTGAGAGAGAGGACATTTCCCCAGGGTGTGATGTTAGGGTTAGGGTTAGGGTTAGGGTTAGGGCTAGAGTTGGGGTTAGGGTTAGGGTTAGGGTTAGGGTTAGAGTTGGGCTTATGGTTAGGTTTAGAGTTATGCTTTAGGTTAGAGTTGGGGTTAGGGTTAGAGATAGGGTCAGGGGGATGTTAGCTTGGGGCCAGAAGGAGAAGGTTCCAGTTGATCACAGATCACCCAATGCTGCCCCCCCCCCCCTCCACCTTCTGGTAGACTCTATTACAGCCTGGGGTCTGAGCTAACCAGGAGAGACACACACACACACAGACACACACACAGACACACACACACACACACACACCCGCAACGAAAAGCCCCTTTAATAATTAGACTTTGTTAGCGACTTTCGGATAAGACTAATACGTGCGTGCGTGTGCGTGTGTCTGGTGTGTGTGTGTGGGGGCGGCAGGGGGGTATTGGGTGACCAGTTACCTACAGAACATTGGGGAGGGGGGGGGTTAAGCTTGAGAAGCGGGGAGTGTCTGTGTGTGTGTGTGTGTGTGTGTGTGTGTGTCTGCGTGTGTGTGTGTGTGGTGGGGGTGGGGTTGTGATTTACTGTAGGGGCTCAGCTGAGTCCCTGGAGTGATCACAGCCCTAATCAGACCAGCTACCACTTCACACACACACATACACACACACACACACACTCACAAATTCATCTGGTCAAACTCTGCAGTTTATCATGCTACTATAAAAGATGCCACAAGTACTGGCAGTTCAGCAGCAGGTTATGCAGGTCTTTGCGTGTGTATGTGTGTGTGTCCGTGTGTCCGTGTGGCAGTGTATGTGTGTGTGTGTGTGTGTGTGTGTGTGTGTTTGTCAGTGTGGTAGTGTGTGTGTGTGTGTGTCAGTGTGGCAGTGTGTGTGTATGTGTCAGTGTGTGTGTCTGTGTGTCAGTGTGTGTGTCTGTGTGTCAGTGTGGCAGTGTGTGTGTATGTGTCAGTGTGTGTGTCTGTGTGTCAGTGTGTGTGTGCGTGCCTGTGACCTCCAAACGATGACAGCTGTGATACAGATTACACATCTTTCATGGTTGAGACTGTGACCAACGCTGTTCATCAGGAGTGTGTGTGTCAGGGAGTGTGTGTGTCAGGGGGTGTGTGTATCTGGTAAGGTGGAGAGGAGGGGAGAATAGGCCATATCACTAGACATTATTAATCAATCTTCATCCACACTCTCACACCTCCATCTCTCTCTCTCTCTCTCTCTCTCTCTCTCTCTCTCTCTCTCTCTCTCTCTCTCTCTCTCTGTCCTTCTCTCTCTCTCTCTCTCTCTCTCTCTCTCTCTCTCTCTCTCTCTCTCTCTCTCTCTCTCTCTCTCTCTCTCTCTCTCTCTGTCCTTCTCTCTCACACACACATTCATGCCGTTGGCCCAGGGGTTGGAGTGGGGTGGGGAGAGAAAGAATAGCT
>CM030178.1:19928471-19933471 GCA_017639675.1 Aplochiton taeniatus | reverse complement strand
TTAATGTGTGTGTGGGTGAGTGTGATTTTGTGTTAATGTGTGTGTGGGTGTGTGTGAGGTCAATTAGAATCAATTTGTTCTCTCAGCTGTTTGACACACTCCTGTCAAACGACAGCCCCCTCTGTCTCTCTTGTCTCCGTCTGTGTGTGTGTGTGTGGGTGGGAGAGAGAGAGTGTGTGTGTATGTGTGTGTGTGTGTATGTGTGTGTGTGTTTGTGTGTGTGGGTGGGAGAGTGTGTGTGGCTGTATTAGTCTGTCTGTCAGTTTGTTATTGTAGTCCAAAAGTCTTTGGTCACTGTGTGTGGGGAGAAAAGGCTGCCATTTTGGTGTGTGTGTGTGTGTTCTCTGTGTGAGATCACTTTCAGTTTGTAAGTAAGGCTGAAGTGGGGCTTATCCACTGTGGACTCTAACCAGGCTGTGATCATCTCACATTAAGCGTCTGTTAGAAACATGGAAAAGGATTGGCTTTGCATTCGACTGTCTGTCGCTCTCTCTTCCTCTCTCAGTAACCTCTCCCTCACCTTTACCTCTCCCTCTCCCTCACCTCTCTCTCTCCCTCTCCCTCACCTTTACCTCTCCCTCACCTTTACCTCTCCCTCTCCCTCACCTCTCTCTCTCCCTCTCCCTCACCTTTACCTCTCCCTCACCTTTACCTCTCCCTCTCCCTCACCTCTCTCTCTCCCTCTCCCTCACCTTTACCTCTCCCTCACCTTTCTCTCTCCCTCTCCCTCACCTTTCTCTCTCCCTCTCCCTCACCTCTCTCTCTCTCTCTCTCCCTCACCTTTCTCTCTCCCTCTCCCTCACCTTTACCTCTCCCTCTCCCTCACCTCTCTCTCTCCCTCTCCCTTACCTTTACCTCTCCCTCACTTTTCTCTCTCCCTCTCCCTCACCTCTCTCTCGCCCTCTCCCTCACCTTTACCTCTCCCTCACCTCTCCCTCACCTCTCCCTCACCTTTACCTCTCCCTCTCTCTCTCTCTCTCCCTCTCCCTCTCCCTCTCCCTCTTCCTCTTCCTCTCCCTCTCCCTTTTCCTCTCTCCCTCTACCTCTTCCTCACCTCTCTCTCTCTCACCTTTTATCAGAGCCGGACCCTCCTGCAGCTAAACACTCTGCCAGTTCAATAGTCAAAGGGCAACAGTCACAGGGTCGCCAGGTTTGTCAGGGTTGCCAGGTTTGCACAACACATTTAGGAGGCTAGATCTTAGGGGGAAAGGCCACAGCAGGTCTTAATGGGCTTGAATGTAATGGTACTTCAATTTGAGACTGTGTGTGTGTGTGTGTGTGTGTGTGTGTGTGTGTGTGTGTGTGTGTTCACATTATCAAACCACTGATTGGTTTGCCATGACCCTGTGACATATTTTATCAACAAGGCATGGTGACGCCTCTTGGCCCCGATACTTTCTATTTCAACAACACTCCACTGTGTTTGTGTGTGCGTGTGTGTGTGTGTGTGCAAACAGCTTACGCCTTGCTCAAAGACCATAAAGTCAGTCCACAGTCTGTGTTATCAGTGATTGATTGCTCATGTCTCACTAAGGGATTAGTAACTTCCATATCTCTGGCGCTGACTCCTGAGAAGATAAAAATAAACCAAAAGAGTCTGTTTCTCTGGCCGTATGTGTGTGTGTGTGTGTGTGTGTGTGTGTGCATGTATGTACGTGTGTGTGTGTTGGGGGGGGGGGGGGGGGGGGGGGGGTGTACATGGTGAAGTTGTGATGGTCAGTGAGTGCTGAAGGGGCTGTGGTAGGCCCATTACCTCTATCGGTGTGTATTGTGGGGACGGTGTAATACTGTGTATTATTACCTCTATCAGTGTGTTCTGTGGGCATGGTGTAATACTGTGTATTATTACCTCTATCAGTGTGTTCTGGGGGCATGGTGTAATACTGTGTATTATTACCTCTATCAGTGTGTTCTGTGGGGACGGTGTAATACTGTGTATTATTACCTCTATCAGTGTGTTCTGTGGGCATGGTGTAATACTGTGTATTATTACCTCTATCAGTGTGTTCTGTGGGGACGGTGTAATACTGTGTATTATTAATTCTATCAGTGTGTATTATGGGGACGGTGTAATACTGTGTATTATTACCTCTATCAGTGTGCATTGTGGGGACGGTGTAATACTGTGTATTATTACCTCTATCAGTGTGTTCTGTGGGCATGGTGTAATACTGTGTATTATTACCTCTATCAGTGTGTATTGTGGGGACGGTGTAATACTGTGTATTATTACCTCTATCAGTGTGTTCTGTGGGCATGGTGTAATACTGTGTATTATTACCTCTATCAGTGTGTTCTGTGGGCATGGTGTAATACTGTGTATTATTACCTCTATCAGTGTGTTCTGTGGGGACGGTGTAATACTGTGTATTATTACCTCTATCAGTGTGTTCTGTGGGCGTGGTGTAATACTGTGTATTATTACCTCTATCAGTGTGTTCTGTGGGCATGGTGTAATACTGTGTATTACTACCTCTATCCGTGTGTTCTGTGGGCATGGTGTAATACTGTGAATTATTACCTCTATCAGTGTGTTCTGTGGGCATGGTGTAATACTGTGTATTATTACCTCTATCAGTGTGTATTGTGGGGACGGTGTAATACTGTGCATTATTACCTCTATCAGTGCGTTCTGTGGGCATGGTGTAATACTGTGTATTATTACCTCTATCAGTGTGTATTGTGGGGACGGTGTAATACTGTGTATTATTACCTCTATCAGTGTGTTCTGTGGGCATGGTGTAATACTGTGTATTATTACCTCTATCAGTGTGTTCTGTGGGCATGGTGTAATACTGTGTATTATTACCTCTATTAGTGTGTTCTGTGGGCATGGTGTAATACTGTGTATTATTACCTCTATCAGTGTGTTCTGTGGGCATGGTGTAATACTGTGTATTATTACCTCTATCAGTGTGTTCTGTGGGCACGGTGTAATACTGTGTATTATTACCTCTATCAGTGTGTTCTTTGGGCATGGTGTAATACTGTGTATTATTACCTCTATCAGTGTGTATTGTGGGCATGGTGTAATACTGTGTATTATTACCTCTATCAGTGTGTTCTGTGGGCATGGTGTAATACTGTGTATTACTACCTCTATCAGTGTGTTCTGTGGGCATGGTGTAATACTGTGTATTATTACCTCTATCAGTGTGTATTGTGGGGACGGTGTAATACTGTGTATTATTACCTCTATCAGTGTGTTCTGTGGGCATGGTGTAATACTGTGTATTATTACCTCTATCAGTGTGTTCTGTGGGGACGGTGTAATACTGTGTATTATTACCTCTATCAGTGTGTTCTGTGGGCATGGTGTAATACTGTGTATTATTACCTCTATCAGTGTGTTCTGTGGGGACGGTGTAATACTGTGTATTATTACCTCTATCAGTGTGTTCTGTGGGCATGGTGTAATACTGTGTATTATTACCTCTATCAGTGTGTTCTGTGGGCATGGTGTAATACTGTGTATTATTACCTCTATCAGTGTGTTCTGTGGGCATGGTGTAATACTGTGAATTATTACCTCTATCAGTGTGTTCTGTGGGCATGGTGTAATACTGTGTATTATTACCTCTATCAGTGTGTATTGTGGGGACGGTGTAATACTGTGTATTATTACCTCTATCAGTGTGTTCTGTGGGCATGGTGTAATACTGTGTATTACTACCTCTATCAGTGTGTTCTGTGGGCATGGTGTAATACTGTGTATTATTACCTCTATCAGTGTGTTCTGTGGGGACGGTGTAATACTGTGTATTATTACCTCTATTGGTGTTTTGTTGGGACAGTGCTTCCTGTACATGCTTCCATGTGTGTGACTCATGGTAATGATAGCTGGGTACAGCCTGGATGGTTTCCTGTGTCATTAGTCTATGGGCTGGGGCCTGTTGACAGAGGTGAACATGGGTTAGGTGTATTGTTTGTGCATGTCTGTGTGTGTGTGTGTGTGTGTGTGTGTGTGTGTGTGTGTGTGTGTGTGTGTGTGTGTGTAGGCCTCAGCGTGTTGTATGTGTATGTGTTTCTTTTGGTGTGGGCGTATCCCTGTGCCTCTGGTGCACAGGTAGATACTTCTCTAGACAGAGGGCTCTCTGTGTTGGAGCCAAAGAGGCCCAGTCTGTCAGCCTACACACCTGCTAGTGTTGAGCTGTCACACTGATCTGTAGCCTGTGACCACTGCTGATCCGTAGCCTGTGACCACTGCTGATCTGTAGTCTGTGACCGCTGCTGGTATGTAGCCTGTGACCAGTACTGGTCTGTGGCCTGTGACCAGTGCTGGTCTGTAGCCTGTGACCAGTGCTGGTCTGTAGCCTGTGACCACTGCTGGTCTGTAGTATGTGACCAGTGCTGGTCTGTAGCCTGTGACCACTGCTGATCCGGAGTCTGTGACCAGTGCCGTAGTTTACATTGAAAGGGAATCAAACTACAGTGTGGATATGAAATATGTTGTTCATTCCTTATGTCTCATAAAAAAAGTTTAGACTCCTGGAACGATGAAGGACTACCAAGGCAACAAGGGCAGGTTTCAATCATTTCTTCCTTTAACTCTCTGTTGTACTACGGCCATGTATATGGGCCTTCCTGTCTTTCACGCACAGACAGGGGGTGTGTGTGGGGAGGGGGTAATTAAAGGCTCAATGGAAGCCATGGACAAATTCCACAGGACTCCAAACTGCCCCCTCTTCTTTTCTCTCTTCATCTCTGCCTGAGTCTCTCCCACCGTGGCGACACACACAACTGACACACGACTGACACACTACCGACACACACTGCTGACACACACGACTGACACACACTGCTGACACACACTACCTCTAGCAAGATAAAAAAAAGTGGCACGCATGGAACCGTCGTGTTCCTGTTTCTCGTCTAGCTGGAAAGAAAACCCTGTGTAAGCCAGGTTTGTATGAACAAGCCAGTGCTCAGCCTAAAGCCTGGTTGTTTCTGCTAACATGCTGACCTCATCATCACCAAAGACAACCAGCAAGCAGTGAGAG
>CM030178.1:19920971-19923471 GCA_017639675.1 Aplochiton taeniatus | reverse complement strand
CCCTATGGTCAGAGGACTACACTGTACCCTGCTCTATCAGCCCTATGGCCAGAGGACTACACTGTACCCTGCTCTATCAGCCCTATGGTCAGAGAACTACACTGTACCCTGCTCTATCAGCCCTATGGTCAGAGAACTACACTGTACCCTGCTCTATCAGCCCTATGGTCAGAGAACTACTCTGTACCTTGCTCTATCAACCCTATGGCCAGAGGACTACACTGTACCCTGCTCTATCAGCCCTATGGTCAGAGAACTACACTGTACCCTGCTCTATCAGCCCTATGGTCAGAGAACTACACTGTATGCTGCTCTATCAGCCCTATGGCCAGAGAACTACACTGTACCCTGCTCTATCAGCCCTATGGTCAGAGGACTACACTGTACCCTGCTCTATCAACTCTATGGCCAGAGGACTACACTGTACCCTGCTCTATCAGCCCTATGGCCAGAGGACTACACTGTACCCTGCTCTATCAGCCCTATGGTCAGAGGACTACACTGTACCCTGCTCTATCAGCCCTATGGTCATATTTCTGGTCCTTCCTACCAGTTAAGCAGTTACCCCCTGCATTGGATGAGCACATTCTATAGGTTTGGCTGGCTGAAGGTACATTTTTTATTTTTATGATAATAAACACTGTTTTATTTATTTTTTTATACTCAGCCTTCCCCAATGCTGCCCATTCAATCCCCTCCTATATGATATGTTTTAAACTGTTTGGTGAAAAAATCACAATGCACAACTAGCACGGCTGAACCAAAGAATATTCTATTGTTGTTCTAAGAAAAGTAGCTATTCTGTGTGGGACAATTTTATTGTAGTTGACCAATATTTTTTTGTTATTCCAAACATTATACATGCTGTTTCTTAATGGATTATGTTCAAGAAAAACAGCAGACATTATGTAACAACAACACCTTTGCTGAGGCCTGTTGGCTGGCTGTGGTGAAGACACATGTTGTAGCTCAGCCAGACATTGAGTGGCTAACACACTGAAACACACCAATACACAAGTGGGCCCTAACTCTCCACTTGGCGCCGTCAGAGAGAAGCTGCTACTTTCACTGAGGTGATCACTGTTTGACAGAGAGACAATGGCCAGCACAGCAGGACCAGGGGGAAGGTAAAGAACCTGGTGACAATCACATCAAACCCCCACTCCAACACACACACACACACACACACACACACACACACACACATGTACAAGCTAACATACACACACACACACACACACAAACAGACACACACACACACACAATCATGTTCTCTTAAAGCTCTCCTCCAAATCACACTCTCAAAACTCCCTAGCAAACACGCACACACACACACACACACACACACACACACACACACACGCACATCACAGCAAGGCTGCGTTCCCACTCAGGGTCTGATCAGTGCAGACTGCCCCATGGAGCAGAGTGTGTTGAGGGCTCCAGTGTTGAGGGCCCCAGTGTTGAGGGCTCCAGTGTTGAGGGCTCCAGTGTTGAGGGCTCCAGTGTTGAGGGCTCCAGTGTTGAGGGCTGCAGTGTTGAGGGCTCCAGTGTTGAGGGCTCCAGTGTTGAGGGCTCCAGTGTTGAGGGCTCCAGTGTTGAGGGCTCCAGTGTTGAGGGCCCCAGTGTTGAGGGCTGCAGTGTTGAGGGCTCCAGTGTTGAGGGCTGCAGTGTTGAGGGCTCCAGTGTTGAGGGCCCCAGTGTTGAGGGCTCCAGTGTTGAGGGCTCCAGTGTTGAGGGCTCCAGTGTTAAGGGCCGTGTGGAAGTGGGTCAACAAGGGTTATCAGCGTACATCCTCGGCCCAGCAGACAAAGGGCAGTCCAACACACACGACCAAAACAGGGGCAAACAAAACACACACACCAAAACACACACACACACACACACACACACACACACACACACACACACACCAAAACGCACACACACATAAAACATTGAGCCAGTGAACTGGATGACTGCTACCTGTTAGTGTATACTCTGCATTTTGTGTAGCACAGCCTGAATAGGATTTAAACCTCAAGGAAATTCAAATGCAAATGAGGGAATTTAAGTTAGTCTTAAATGTTTTTGTGTCAATAAAGTCCTAATATGAGGTTAAGACTGACAGTTAATTGTGTGGGCGTTCAACAGACAAAGGTCTTCTTATAATCTCATTGTTTGCATCAGCCAGTGAGTTACTTGTTCATGGATGAATAAATGGAAAATCAATAATGTGCTGAATAGGCCAACAGCAGGGGTTGACTTGTGCCACCGTGTACGGTGGAACCGTGTGTGTGTGTGTGTGTGTGTGTGTGTGCCTGAGTGTCTGTTGTTTAACGGCTTCTTCATGTGTGAGTGTGTGTGAGTATGTGTGTGTGTGTGTGTGTGTGTGTGTGTGCCTGAGTGTCTGTTGTTTAACGGCTTCTTCATGTGTGAGTGTGTTTAAGCACACTCAGTTTTATTGGGGTGGAGGTGGGGTGGGGGGTCATCCTTCTCCTAATCATTGTTGTGTGTGTAT
>CM030178.1:19913471-19915971 GCA_017639675.1 Aplochiton taeniatus | reverse complement strand
TTTAAACCTATAGTTTAATGGGTCAGTTAAATGTGTGATCTTCCTGTATTATAACTTTGCAGATCGAAATAATAATCAAGACAACATCTGTAAATATGTTTAAAAAGAAAAAAAGAAATAAGTAGGCATATGCTGCTTTTACCTGGCATGTTTTAGACGCTGTAACCTCTTTGTTCAAGGCAACAGGTGTGTCGAACATTTTTAGCACTCAAAGAATGCGTTGATTTATTTCAGAACACTGCGAATGTAGGAATACACCCTATATTATCATTGAACAACACATTTGTAAAACTTTTGTTGAGCTAGCGCAGGGGAGTTTGTTTTGTCAATTGCCATAGGCCTGCTGTTAATCCCAATTACTGTTTTGGGTGGAGCTGAATTGGGTGCGGAATACGGAGACTAAAGACTACAGTAGGCCTTCTTTGTATGTCAAAGAGAACAAGCAAAACTTACTTCGATGACTTTAGAAACACTTGTATACACCTGACTTTGGATCTGTTGCTTAAAAGGAAACGACCGCGGACTGTTTCCACCCCGTGCACGGCGGGAGCTTCATGGAAGAGCGCCCAGGTGAGAGCTCGCGTTTTCAAGGAACACTGTTGTGGACTAGCATGGGTTTGTTGAACTCCTCTCTAAGGAATGCATTACATCGTTAAGAATCAATGCGAAACTCAGAGATGTTACGATTTGAGAATGAGGAAAGGGATCTTTCTCTCTTTGTATCCAAAACGAGTTATTGTTTAGACTTCTGTGGCAATATAATTCTTAACATTCAAATGTATCGCAACATTAATAGAACAATTTTAAAGTGTTGTTTTCGCTGTAATAGAAGCCAGAACTCTTTTAAAAGGGAAATGAATAATGGGATTCTATTCTCCTTACAGCAGAAATTGTTGGCTCAGAAAATGCAGTAGCGTGAGACACCAGTAAGGTTGCGTATTGGTTGACTTTCTCAGTCCCGAGGGAACCTCGACTGATTCACACAAAGTTCGCCTTCATTATTTTTAAATAAAGTGTGGGATCGCTTTAAAGTAAGTTAAGCTGTGTTTCATAGGTTCCTCATCAGACGTTTTTAACACACATCACATTCTGCGATACTATATTTCTATCTCTTCACCATAACGTCCCTCCAACAAACAGTGAAACCCCCTCTGCGTGTGATGTGACAAGACACGGCCACGGGATATGTCTACACGCGCCAGCAGTAGGCCGTGGCTATTATTTCTGGACAGTGTAACACACACCACCACCTGACAACTATCTAAACATTGTTTCAGGACCACTGCATTGTTTCTCCTACAGCTGTTGTGTGGTCGGAATGTCTCGTAAAGATACGCCATGCGTCCAACCATATGCCCTTTATTGGGGATTTCATATAAGCATCTGTCGTTTCAATCCAAAACATTGTTCCAGCGATGGTTTCTATTCAATCAGTCTAGGTGTCATTTAAATCAATGACTCCTATGTTTGTCAGCTTGGGAGGTGTGTCATTTTTAACTGCTCAAGACATGGTTTAAAAAGCAAACGTTCTGCACACATTTCGAACCCTTCATAAAAGCTTTAACCTGCAAGCATTATGGAAATGTATGCATGTTCTAATGATTAGGTTAAGGTTACATGGAAATGAGACCCTTTGCTTTGAGTTAATATTTGCAGAGCTGGTTACATATGCAGTGGCCTGGCATAAGGAGGGAAGGTTTGGCCACTTGAGATGAGTTTCTTATTTGAAATTGTTTGTCCTACATGAAGCGGCTTAATGGCCGCATGGCCAGCAACTGGTGTGTGAGGTGACCACTGTCTCTTCTCCCTATGCAGGGAGCAGTGTGTGTGTGTGTGTGTGTGTGTGTGTGTTTGGTGTGTGTGTGTGTGTGAGAGAGAGAGTTGATCACTACCTCTCCTCCCCATGCAGGGAGCAGTGTGTGTGTGTGTGTGTTTTTGTGTGTGTGTGTGTGTGTGTGTGTGTGTGTGTGTGTGCTTAACGAGGAGGACAGTGTAATCAGTGGCGAGTCAATTCCACCATGATTAGCTCCACGTGGAGAGAGAGGGGGACTGTCTGCTGGATTACTGACTATAACACACACACACACACACACACACACACACACACACACACACACACATACACACACACACACACACACACACACACACACACACACACACACACACACACACACACACACACACACACACACACAGCCCCCTACCAGTCCCACTTGGTCAGTTAGCAGACAGATGGCTGCAGAATGGGCGAGGAGGTGTGTGTGTGTGTGTGTGTGCGTGTGCGTGTATGTGTGTGTGTGTGTGTGTGTGTGTGTGTGTGTGCGTGTGTGTGCGTGTGCGTGTGCGTGTGTGTGTGTGTGTGTGTGTGTAGCTGGGACGGATTGGCAAGATTATGGGGGCTTCAGCCCCACCCCTGCTTTGCTAGAGGGTGCTCGACCTGACGTATGCCACGCTTCCATGCTGCTCACACACACACACACACACACACACACACACA
>CM030178.1:19883471-19903471 GCA_017639675.1 Aplochiton taeniatus | reverse complement strand
GTCTCAGTGATTATTTAGTTGACATTCACACACACAGAATCACATCCATAGCCCTGCAGAGACCAAGGTGAATAGGTGGGTGTAAAGGCCAGTGTGTGAGTGTGTGTGTGTGTGTGTGTGTGTGTTCCGCTCACACACTTCCTGGCAGACTCTAGGGTAGTTTCTGTGTCTTTCCTCTGGTCTCGGTAAGACAGGCAGGCCTCCTACAGAGCAGCACGTCACAGCCAAGACGACAACATCAAAACAAGAAGAGAGACAGGCCGACATGACGTCACACACACACTACACAGGAGCACACACACACTCAAACGTCACACACATACCACACAGGAGCACACACACACACTCATAATGTCACACACACACTACACAGGAACACACACACTTATATACACAAGCGTGTAAATACACAGGAACACACACAGTGTTTCGTTACGTGATAGCGAGGGATCAGAATGATGGAGATGCTGTCTCCTCTGCTGGTCTCTGTCTGTCTCCTCTGCTGGTCTCTCTCTCTGTCTCCTCTGCTGGTCTCTGTCTGTCTCCTCTGCTGGTCTCTCTCTGTCTCCTCTGCGGGTCTCTGTCTCTCTGTCTCCTCTGCTGGTCTCTGTCTGTCTCCTGTCCTAACAGACCTCTCTGTCCCCCCCAGATCTACTCCCAGATGGGCTTCCATCACTTTGTTGACGGCGTGGATGAGCAGCGTTCTAATTGGATGCGTTACGTGAACCCGGCCCACTCGGCGGTCGAGCAGAACCTGGCGGCGTGCCAGAACGGCATGGACATCTTCTTCTACACGGTGCGGCCTGTACCCGCTGGCGCCGAGCTGCTGGTGTGGTACTGTGCCGACTTCACCCAGCGCCTCCACTACCCGCCTTCTGGGGAACTGATGATGCAGAAGCTCAGTGAGTGGGGCTGGGGCTGGGGGCTGGGGTTAGGGTTAGGGGGCTGGGGGGTTAGGGTTAGGGGGCTGGGGGCTGGGGTTAGGGTTACGGGGCTGGGGGGTTAGGGGTTAGGGTTAGGGGGTTAGGGGGCTAGGAGGCTAGGGGTTAGGGGGCTGGGGTTATTCACCATGTTGGATTTGTTTATGTGTGTGTGTGCGTGTGTGTGTGTGTGTGTGTGTGTGTGTGTGTGTGTATTTGTGTGTGTGTGTGTGTGTGTGTGTGTGTGTGTTTGAGGAAGGTATGGTTTAAGGTATTAGGTTTAAGGTTATGTCTTTTTCACATAGTAAGATGCATATTTAAAAATAAATTAAGACCGGGTAGAAATATTTTCTTTTAATAATGAATTATTTAGTTTTATTTTCTGAAAGGATGCTGTCATCACAACAAAAAATACAAAGGGAACGGAGTCTATTCTAGTTTGAAGACAATGCATATGTGTGTGTGTGTGTGTGTGTGTGTGTGTGTGTGTGTGTGTGTGTGTGTGTGAGTGTGTCTTATGTTGTGCCACTTAAGCCTGATGGTGTTTTTGAGTGCAGACATGGCTCCTTCCTCTCTGAACATCAGCCTGTCATTATCTCTCTCTCTCTCTCTCTCTCTCTCTCTCTCTCTCTCTCTCTCTCTCTCTCTCTCTCTCTCACACACACACACACACACACACACACACTACAAACTCAATTTTACCTTTCATCTTTGTTAGTGCCATCGTAGAGAGAGTGAATGTGTGTGTGTGTGTGTGTGTGTCAGAGCCTGCTTACCAGACCCTCCAGTGACAGTGTAATTACATAGCAAGACAGGGGATATGGTGCTAATGCCACAGACTTACACCCTTAAAGACACTCTTTCAACATGAAAGTCCAACCCAGCAGCCTCACTCTGTGCTCTGTCTACTAGATGGAGGCCCTGCAGCCTCACTCTGTGCTCTGTCTACTAGATGGAGGCCAAGCAGCCTCACTCTGTGCTCTGTCTACTAGATGGAGGCCCTGCAGCCTCACTCTGTCTACTAGATGGAGGCCCTGCAGCCTCACTCTGTGCTCTGTCTACTAGATGGAGGCCCTGCAGCCTTACTCTGTGCTCTGTCTACTAGATGGAGGCCCTGCAGCCTCACTGGGCTCTGTCTACTAGATGGAGGCCCTGCAGCCTCACTCTGTGCTCTGTCTACTGGATGGAGGCCAAGCAGCCGCCTCACTCTGTGCTCTGTCTACTAGATGGAGGCCCTGCAGCCTCACTCTGTGCTCTGTCTACTAGATGGAGGCCCTGCAGCCTCACTCTGTGCTCTGTCTACTAGATGGAGGCCCTGCAGCCTCACTCTGTGCTCTGTCTACTAGATGGAGGCCCTGCAGCCTCACTCTGTGCTCTGTCTACTAGATGGAGGCCAAGCAGCCTCACTCTGTGCTCTGTCTACTAGATGGAGGCCCTGCAGCCTCACTCTGTGCTCTGTCTACTAGATGGAGGCCCTGCAGCCTTACTCTGTGCTCTGTCTACTAGATGGAGGGATAGCAGCCTCACTCCTGGTTTGTCCCAACGCATTCCTGCTCCGGAATTTATCTATAGGAATCAGGAAGCATGTATTGTGTAACTTGCTTTTGCCTAAAAACAGCACCGGGTACATGCAAGATGGCAAGCATACAGCCAAGCTAGTTTGAATGAGATCAATAGGGAGAGGGAGGGACTGTGCTGTTAGCCTCCAGGTGTAGGTGGCAGCCCTAATAACAGTGGTCAGGTTGGGGCTGGAGGGGGGCCAGTCAGGGTGGCTCCAGTACCCAGGGAAATGTGCATGGCCTCAGGGGAGAGGCAGGAGGTCTGGGCCCCTGCCTGGAGCTAAGCCCCTCTGGCTCCTGGGGCCGAGAGGCAGAGGAGTGAGGTACTGTACAGAGCCCAGAGGAGTGAGGTACTGTACAGAGCCCAGAGGAGTGAGGTACTGTACAGAGCCCAGAGGAGTGAGGTACTGTACAGAGCCCAGGGGAGTGAGGTACTGTACAGAGCCCAGAGGAGTGAGGTACTGTACAGAGCCCAGGGGAGTGAGGTACTGTACAGAGCACAGGGTGTGAGGTACTGTACAGAGCCCCTTAGATCACAGCTCTCTCTATAGAACTATAACTCTCCTCCTCTGCCTCTCTCTCTCTCTCTCTCTCTCTATAGAACTATAACTCTCCTCTTTTGCCTCTCTCTCTCTCTCTATAGAACTATAACTCTCCTCCTCTGCCTCTCTCTCTTTCTCTCTCTATATAACTATAACTCTCCTCCTCTGCCTCTCTCTCTCTCTCTCTCTCTCTATAGAACTATAACTCTCCTCCTCTGCCTCTCTCTATCTCTCTATAGAACTATAACTCTCCTCCTCTGCCTCCCTCTCTCTCTCTCTCTCTCTCTAGAACTATAACTCTCCTCCTCTGCCTCTCTCTCTCTCTCTATAGAACTATAACTCTCCTCCTCTGCCTCTCTCTCTCTCTCTCTCTCTCTCTCTCTCTCTCTCTCTCTCTCTCTAGAACTCTCCTCCTCTGCCTCTCTCTCTCTCTCTATAGAACTATAACTCTCCTCCTCTGGGCCTCGGTGCCAGAAGCACCCAACCCTTCAAGTGACACTTTCTTTGTCACTCTCTCTTTGTTTTCTCTCTCTCTGTTTCTCTCTCTCTCTTTCTGTCTCTCCAGCATAGTCATAGTAAAAGCAGACACAGGGTTTGGGGTTGTGTGTGTGTGTGTGTGTGTGTGTGTGTGTGTGTGTGTTTTAATACTGACCAGTTTGAAATGACTGAACATGAATAGCTGTCCCACTCACTCTCTCTTCCACCCTCAAGCCTTTTATCACTCCATCTCTCTGGCCTTGAAGGCACCTGCTAGTGTGTTCAAAAGCATACTACCACTCTGACACCCTCTCTCTAGCATGCAATGCACACACACACACACACACACACACACACAAACAGCCGCACAATCATGCATACACTCACACACAAGCATATCATACCAACATGCTCACACTTTTCCCTTTCATCTCAAACACTTTATCTTGTGTGTGTGTGTGTGTGTGTGTGTGTGTGTGTGTGTGTGTGTGTGTGTGTGTGTGCATGTAAGAGAGTGTGCATCTGTGTTGGCAATGGTTCCTTGGCCCTCGTCCCTAATTTATTTGACACTTTAAAGGTGGAGCATGATGGAGAATAGAAGGAGGGAGGGAGGGAGGGAAGGAGAGAGAGGAAGAGAGAGAGAGAGAGGGAATGCTGGAGGAGTAACAGTGTCCCTCTCCATTGACTACTTGAACTTCCTGGCAGGGAGGCCGTGTTGACAGATTGATATCCAAGATGGTGCCCTGTTTGTTTTTCAACAGAAGGGGAGAGAGGTAGGAGGAGGATGAGGAGAAATGGGAGTGGCTTTACCCCTAGGAAGAGGGGCTGGCTAGCTTTCATGTTGACACACTGCGATCTTGCTACCACTGTGTGTGTGTGTGTGTGTGTGTGTGTGTGTGTGTGTGTGTGTGTGTGTGTGTGGATGTTTCACAACTAGTCTACCATTCAGTTTTACCCCAGACACACAATTATCCAACACACACAATTGCACAAATATACATGGAGGCCCACACACACACACACACACACACACACACACACACACACACACACACACACACACACACACACACACACACACACACGATACCCTCTGGGTGACCATGTGGTTAAAGTTCTCGGGGTAATAAATGGGAAGGATTATTGATGTCCACTTCCAAGTTCCAGCTCTCTGAGCTTCTAGCTAAACTTTCAGGGGCTTTTAGTGTGTTTGTGTGTGTGTTGGTGTGTGATGTGCGTGTGTGTAGTAATCCTGTCTTTTATCATGCTGAGGGGATTGAAGGTGAGAGAGGAGGACGTTCTCTCTCTTTTCACCTTTAACCTGGAAACAATAGCAAACAGGCAGGAGAGGAATTTAGGACCTCAAGAAAATGTGGTAGAAGTCCAAAGGAAGATGAGTAAACAAATCAGAGTCCTTTGTCTTATGGCGCCTCACTGTGTGCACATTGTCACAAGGTATGTGTGTGTGTGTGTGTGTGCAGAGGGCAAGATAAGGCCAAACACTGAGTGAGGAGATCTATTAGCAGGAAACTTTCAATCATCCCTGCTGGCCCCCATTTGGATTGTTATCTTGATTTTATCTACCCCCCCTTCCCCGCCCCCAACACACACACACACACACACACACACACACACACACACACACACACACACACACACACACACACACACACACACACACACTAAGCCCATATATACACACACACCCTGCCCAGAGGCAGCTGTCACGCTTCACTTCCTGTCTTAAAACCCTTTCTCAGCCCCACCCCTCCCTCATCGTTCGTCAAATCTGTCTTCCTAATTAGACCACTAGATTACTTACTGTGTACCCCCCCCACCCCCACCAAGTTGTTTTTTTGTGTCATCCATTTCAGACGAGCATTAAGTGCACTACTTAGGTAGTGACGTGCAGAGATGGTGAGCCCCTCCACCCAGACCCCCCAGACTGACCCCCCCCTCTCTCTCCCTCTCGCCTCACAGAATACTCTCTCCTGGAGGCCAAGCAGCAGCAGGCCAGCGAGGAGCCCCTGGTGAGCAGCACGACCCCCAGCCCTGGACCCCCCCCCACCCCCACCCCCGTAAAGAGAGAGCACAGCGTCTCCTCCATCCTGAGTGGCACCAAGCGAGAGCCCAGCAGACCCCTGGCCACGCGCCCGCGCTGCCCCCCCAGCCCCGAGCGCCCCCTGTACCCCCAGCCCCTCTACCCGCCGCTCCACCCCCACATCCCCGACGACTTCCTGGCCCTGACGGCCAGGCCGTTTGTTTACCCGGCCGCCCGTTCCCCCGGTAACCAGTCCTCGGCCACCCCGAGCCCGTCGGCGAGGAGCAGCCCGGACAGCAGCCCCCAGGGCAGCCCCTCAGCCCCCCAGGACACCCCCACCCCCAGAGCCTTCTACCCCAGAGGACTGAGCTCCTTCCCTGGCTACTCCCCTCCAGCCGCCCCCCTGTCCTCCTCCTTCTACCCTCCAGGCTCTCCTTACTCCCGTTACCTCCTGCCCCACCACTACCCGCTGCCAGGTGGCGCAGTGCCCGCTGTGGGGGGCATCTTCCCCCGGGTGTACCCTCTCTACAGCAGCCTCCTGCCGCCCCACATGCCCCTGCTGCCCACAGACTTGGCAGGGAGGCGCTTCATGATGTCCGATCCCCCGCCCTGCATCTCCTCCATCAGGGATCTGTTCCGCCCTGCGCCCACGAGTGCCTTCTCCACCGCTACCTCTCTGAAGGTCCGGGCAGGGTCCCAGCACCCCTACCCAGCGCACCCCCACGGACCCCCGCAGGGCCACCCCCACACCCCCTCCAGCGGGTCTCCCACCGCGGGCACAGCTCCACCCAGCGAGCGGCTGCCCACCAAGCCCACCTCGGCTCTGCTGGGCAGCAGCTCTGGGCATCGCTCTGAGGAGGAGGCCATCAACCTGAGCAAGATGAAGCGTGGGGGAAGCTCCTCTGGCTACAAGACCCTGCCCTACCCACTCACAAAGCACAACGGCAAGATCAAGTACGAGTGCAACATCTGCAGCAAAACCTTTGGCCAGCTGTCCAACCTCAAGGTGAGACATTCAGATGCATACCGGGCTGCTAGCATGTTAGCATTCAAGCTACATAATAATAATAATAATAATACATTTAATTTATAGAGCGCTTTACATTGTGAATACAATCTCAAAGCACTACAACCAGTATTCATATGACATAATAAAATATTGAAAATATTGATGAGCTAAAGACAAAGATAAAGAAGAAGTTAAAGACAATGTAAAATAGCATAACATCCTAAAACTACACGGTTGACTGTGACTGAGCTGTACTGACCAGCCCCCCCTCCCCCTGCAGGTGCACTTACGTGTCCACAGTGGAGAGAGGCCCTTTAAGTGCCAGACGTGTAACAAAGGCTTCACCCAGCTGGCCCACCTCCAGAAACACTTCCTGGTTCACACAGGGGAGAAGCCACACGAGTGCCAGGTGAGAAGCATGCTCCTGTGCAGCTCCATTGTGTGCGGCTGGTCAATGCCAAGTTCCTGTTGCACCCACTCAACACTCTGTGTCTTCCTGTGTCCTCCAGGTGTGTCACAAGCGCTTCAGCAGCACCAGCAACCTGAAGACCCACCTGCGGCTCCACTCTGGAGAGAAGCCCTACCAGTGCAAGCTGTGCCCCGCTAAGTTCACCCAGTTTGTCCACCTCAAGCTGCACAAGCGGCTGCACACGCGCGAGCGCCCCAACAAGTGCCCCCACTGTCACCGCCATTACATCCACCTCTGCAGCCTGCGGCTCCACCTCAAAGGCTACTGCCTGGCGGCCAGCGCCGGCTCCCCCTCTGCCCGCCGGGCCGGCTGCACCGTGGACGACCTCCACCGCATCAACGAGGAGATCGAGCGCTTCGACATGAGCGAGCACGCTGAGCGGCTGGACCAGCTGCAGGGCGGCGGGGAGGTGGAGGCCGTCCTGGAGAAGCACGCCCTGGGAATGCTCTGGAGGGAGAAGGACCTCAAATCCTCCTCTTACCCTCCTCACCACCAGGGCGGCGCCGGCGACCTCCTGCCTGCGGGTTACAGCGTGTATGAGTCGGCAAACGAGACGTCTGTCATCAAGATGCATCGAAGCAGCCCGCTGCCCCACAGCATCACAGTCAAACAGGAGCTGGAGTGACCTCTGCCCTTTGACTTCCACCAGGCAGACTGGCTCGTAGAACTGGGTTGCCAGTAACGACAGGTGTAAATATTCTTTTTTGCCTGGTTAGCCATGGCAACCACATGACATCACTGGGTCATCCACCTATCAGGGACTCACGTACTCAGGGCTCAGAGAGACACTGTCCCCATACTACTTAAAGACAATCACCTGGGCTCATCTATACTGCAAGTCAACATGTCTATGGTGGCTATCATTAATGGTAGTCTTTTTCTGACTATGTTTTCAAATTTGATCAACTAATTGTTTAATATTTAACCTCCTTAATTTATTTGTACCATGTTTTTGTCCTCTGCTAAAGCAATAAGTAGAAGTGATGTTTACAGTGACTGGGGTATTTCATTGTAATTGACTGACTTTTCTTAAGATTTTACTACTTACTTACTTACTTCTCTCTGTGGCCATTTCTTTGTACTTATTTTCTTTGTCTGATTGGATTGCTCCAGCTAGCCCATTTACCTATTGAACCAGGGGTGTCCACTTTGCAGGTTTGATTTCATTCTAAACAAAATGGCAGGTTAGAAAAGTTCAAAGAGTAAGAACTCTGTTGATACTTTGTTTTGCCGAAGGTGGGCAGACAAAGTGAGAATGACTTTATTCAACCCATTTACCTTTCCAAACAGCTTCCTCACGGCCATGTGTGTCCTAAAACTTAATTTAAATGAAACAAAAAGGACATTTTTGTATATTTTCAACAACAGTTACCTCAGTGTGCGTGTGTGTGTGAATGTGTCAGAATAAATGAGTTCAGATGTTTGTACGTTTGTACGAAGGGAAGCTGAAGGCCGGTATGATCTATTTATTGCTTTTGCTCCTTGAAGAAGAAACCAAAATGAAGTGGTGCAGCTCCCCATGTGGTCCAAAGTAGCAGCAGCGTTTGCTGGAGATGTAGCACACAGACCAGGAGGCAGAGCCTCTCCAACCCAGACAAAATGAACCTTATTAAAGGAGGGATTCCTGAAGAAGTCCCAGGCTAGAAACCAAAGCTCACGGCTTTCATTTCACCCCAAAAAGACTCAAGGAATCCAAACAAAGAAGGACTGTTGTGTGTATATGAAGTGCTAGCTCTTTAGCTGTGTTGTTTTCTGGATGTTTTTGTTTGTTTACCCCCCCCCCCCTCTTTGTTAATGGCACAAACCAAAGCACCTCTTCCTCCATATGCACTGCCCCTTCCTTTGATGACTTTAGAGACGGTGCTCACCCCTCTCATACCAATATCAGTTGAACGGTAGATAAAGGCTTTCATAACAATTTCTAATTTTTTTATGTTTTTTTTTAATGGCAATTGTGACCTGGAATCAGTTCCCAACCCTGTCCTCTCTCTCGCGCTCGGTCTCTCTCTCTCTCTCTCTCTCTCTCTCTCTCTCTCTCCTTCAATCCTCTACCTATGTCCTCATCATCTTCTGTGTGTCGGTCCTGGAAGTGGGACCCAAGCCTCCTGCTTTGATCAGCAGCTTTGACTTTTGGGAGGAAAAGCCCCAAAGGAAAAAGATGGACTGTCTCTGTTTACATTCTGGTTTACATAGTTATTTATGTGCAAAAATGTCAAACTGTAAATTATGATATAAAAGTTCACTGTTCTAATCTATTTCTGTGTGTGTGCTTTTCTCTTTAATGTGCAGATGCCCCCCACCCCCCACTGAAATATTCCACATTTCATTTCATAGTCATTCATACAATTAAAATCATAGTTTAAGTCATAAAGCTTTGCCATTTCCAGTTGAAGCTAGAGTTCCTCCTTGGCTAATGGCCATGTGAGAAACAAGCAACTACGGTTATTAAACAAGAATGCTGATGTCCATGTCTGTGCCACGGCGAGCATTAAAACAGGAAGAGGAAATGGCGGTACCCTGGGAACACCATCCCCCAGCAGCCCCGTGGCTATATGTTAACAGGGTCTGTCTTTTATCCTGTCTTTAGACCCAAGCCATTTCCTCATGCGAGCAGCAGACACTCGTTGAAAACATGACTCATTTCAGACCGACAGGACTCGGCTCAATAAAACCACCATTGTGGTTCAGACGTCAATGTTAGGACATCAAGACCTTGGTTTCCGCAACGATTTAGAGGACAAGATGTTTTCTTACATTGTAACTTGGTTGTGTGCCTCATCAGTAAAGAAGATGCTGCAGTGTGATTGGCTGCGGCCCCTCGGGTCATGGGGAAACGGTTAATGACCGGAGCCAGGGATGGAAGGTCTTTGTAGCTGACGAGGATCGGATTTCCTTTTCTGCTAGTCTACTTATTATCATATGGTACGATAACAGTGTTATGGGACAGATTTGATGTCATGAAAGGTGTATGTGAATTCATCTCAAACCAATGTTTTAAAGAAATGGGTATTAAATGTTTGTATTAAAGTTGAGCATCAATTATCACGAATGCCTTGGTCTTTAAAAAAAACAAAAAAAAACAGTCCCTTTAATTTAAATTGCTTGATATAACAGAGTTAGTATTGTCAGTTAAATAAACAATACTATAAAACTAAACTATTCAGTGCAGTTCATATTTGTAATTTTGTTACACTATTTCTGGACCATTAGCCTGAGGAACCCTCCGTAGGAGTGTAGCATTACAAGCTGTTTATGGCCTGCGCTCACATAAGTCAGCATCTTTCAATCCGGTGTACCAAAACAGTCTGACTGTTCCTCTCATCTTGTTATGAGTACCAGGGAAACTTGTCACTCACTCGTTGACACAGCAAGTTCCACTGCTTGCAAAAGCTTAAGCATCATGACAGAAGGGATTTTCTTGTGCTTTTCTGTCTGCTGTGTGGGTGGTTCCCTCTGATGTCGCAGTGGAGCACCATGCACTGAGCCTAGTTTCATGATCGAGATGAATTATTACGCCAAAACTATGACATCACCCCCCCCCCCCCCCCCCTCAGACACAAATGACAGATAAATAGATCGCATTTCAACCAGCTGTTGAGAGCATATGAAATGCATTATGGTGTTACCATTTCATGCAGTGGGATTTCATGATTTCATGCAGTTCAGGAGAGTCAAACACACAAACTAGCGCACATTCCATACACAAACCCATCCGCATGTTAACGTTCTGTCCAGGAAACATTCGTGTTGGTTTCCTCTGAAGTTGGTCAAAATAGGTTGCATCATAACAAAGTATTAGACCAAACATATCCACTCTATACACAAACACACACTCACACACACGCACACATCAACACAGACACAATGTAAGGGCTTCAGTCCACTCCGACGCCACTAAGGAAGACGTTCCGGGAAAACCAGCTCTACTGTTACGGTAAACTTGGAGCGATGTGTGACGGAGCACATTAACAGATCCTGCACGGCCATTGTACAGTCCCTCTCTATCCCCACCCCCATTTCCAAACACCGATCGCTAGCAGATGATGACAACGCCTTACAGTCACAGACCAGATGATGGGAACGGCTTACAGTCACAGACCAGAACTTGACCCGGAGTTGGTCAGCAGATCACACGGCAGGTCGACCAATCAGCTTCCAAAGCAGATGTTAACACAAGTATGGTGGAAGATAAAGGAGAGTGGAATTAAACGCATATGCCCCCCCCCCCCCCCCCCCCCCCCCCCTTCAAATGAGACTGGAAACCAAGATGGCTGGCGGGACTTTCTGCTGAGTCACTTGCTGCCAAGTGGAGGTGGTGTTAGTAAGTAGGCGGAGAACTCTGTGTTTCTGTATGGTTTGACATGAACTTTAGATCTGCGTCTGATATATTGAGTAGTTTATTGCAATTATGGAGGTCCGTTTACATTTTTTTTTTCTTCATAATGAGCAAAAAACGTAGAGATATCACTTAATCCTCTTTGGCATAGTTGAGGTGGAAGACTGCTGTTTTTCTAATCCAGAAGAAACAGAGAGTTATTAGGGTTTGAAGAAACAGACAGTTATTAGGGTTTGAAGAAACAGACAAAATTAGTAGGGTTTAGAAACAGACAGATAGTTGGGTTTTCTAGGTGAGAGCACTAGCAGACAGAGTTAGTAGGGTTCAGAAACAGACAGAATCAGTAGGGTAGAGTCAGTAGGGTTTAGAAACAGACAGTTAGTAGGGTTTTATAGGTGAGAGCACTAGCAGACAGAGTTAGTAGGGTTCAGAAACAGACAGAATCAGTAGGGTAGAGTCAGTAGGGTTTAGAAACAGACAGTTAGCAGGGTTTTATAGGTGAGAGCACTAGCAGACAGAGTCAGTAGGGTTTTATAGGTGAGAGCACTAGCAGACAGAGTTAGTAGGGTTTTATAGGTGAGAGCACTAGCAGACAGAGTTAGAAGGGTTTTATAGGTGAGAGCACTAGCAGACAGAGTTAGTAGGGTTTTATAGGTGAGAGCACTAGCAGACAGAGTTAGTAGGGTTTTATAGGTGAGAGCACTAGCAGACAGAGTTGGTAGGGTTCAGAAACAGACAGAGTTAGTAGGGTTTTATGGGTGAGAGCACTAGCAGACAGAGTTAGTAGGGTTTTATAGGTGAGAGCACTAGCAGACAGAGTCAGTAGGGTAGAGTTAGTAGGGTAGTTAGTAGGGTTTTATAGGTGAGAGCACTAGCAGACAGAGTTAGTAGGGTTTTATAGGTGAGAGCACTAGCTGACAGAGTTAGTAGGGTTTTATAGCTGAGAGCACTAGCAGACAGAGTTAGTAGGGTTCAGAAACAGACAGAGTTAGTAGGGTTTTATGGGTGAGAGCACTAGCAGACAGAGTTAGTAGGGTAGAGTTAGTAGGGTTTTATAGGTGAGAGCACTAGCAGACAGAGTTAATAGGGTAGAGTTAGTAGGGTTTTATAGCTGAGAGCACTAGCAGACAGAGTTAGTAGGGTTCAGAAACAGACAGAGTTAGTAGGGTTTTATGGGTGAGAGCACTAGCAGACAGAGTTAGTAGGGTAGAGTTAGTAGGGTTTTATAGGTGAGAGCACTAGCAGACAGAGTTAATAGGGTAGAGTTAGTAGGATTTTATAGGTGAGAGCACTAGCAGACAGAGTTAGTAGGGTTCAGAAACAGACAGAGTTAGTAGGGTTTTATAGGTGAGAGCACTAGCAGACAGAGTTAGTAGGGTAGAGTTAGTAGGGTAGAGTTAGTAGGGTAGAGTTAGTAGGGTTTTATGGGTGAGAGCACTAGCAGACAGAGTTAGTAGGGTAGAGTTAGTAGGGTTTTATAGCTGAGAGCACTAGCAGACAGAGTTAGTAGGGTTTTATAGCTGAGAGCACTAGCAGCAAGCGTTTGATTGGTCAATGAACTATACGGGAGCTCTGATTATGAATTATGATCCCGATCCCTTACTTCCTGCCAGACCTCTGTGGTTCTCACCTTACTCTCGTCTTTCATGATGACCTGAGGAACACACATGAGGTGCCACCAAAACATGGCCAAAGCTAACAACAAATACATGGATACACTTTTCTCTAATTTCTCTCTCTATCTCACACACACATAAACTCCACAGATGCTCATTCTCCCACAGTTGATTCTCATACCGACAAGTTGACCATTCCCCATATGGAAACCCCACAATGTGTCCCCCATCCTATCCTCATGGCAAAGTAGTAACAGACATCCATCCACCTGGTTAGGTATTAAGTGTGATGAGGACAGGGGGCTCTGGGTATTTGGAGTTTGAGAGTGTGACGTCTAAGGAGGAAGTGAGTAACCCGTCTGTGTTGCAAGCATTTTATTTGTGAGACGTTTATGTACACAAATTGGTCCGCAAAAAAGCCACATTTGACTCAATTAATACTTCAGTAAAAATGTAAATATTTGTGTGATTGTAATGACTGTTTGTTTCATGGTGACAGAGGACACCAGTTCTAATGGCTCTGAGACTGTTTGTGGTAAAATGTTTACTACCAACGGTTCTCTCTCTCTCTCTCACAGACACACACGCACACACCTCCCTGTTAACTTTACCCACTTAATACTCCAGACATGAAACCCAGGGCCACTGTGGAAAGCACTGAGGATGGAAAGGGATGGGGCTGGCCGGCCATGGTGCTTTGATCTGTCTCTCTTGTCTCTCCACCTTTAACACCTGCCCATTAAGGTCCAGAGCTAAGGAATAGTTAGCCCCATGTCTGGGAAAGCATAGGGGGTGGAGATTGACTAAAGAGTGAGGGGGTACCTCCAGGAAAGAGATGAGCCACTCTGACTCCTGTCTACACGTTGCATATAGACATAAAGAGTGTGTGTGAGTAAGTGAGCGGGCTGAGATACATTGTGTGAGCAAGTCTCCGTTTGGGTTTCTAAAAGAATTCGCTCAATGTGATCATGCATGCTCGCCCCCCTATTTGAGATTGGGACTGCGTGGTGTTTGAGAATGTGATCTACAGTGCGTGGATGTTAGGGGTGGAGGGCTGGGGGCAGGGGTGGGGGTTAGGGTTAGGGTTAGGTGGAGGTGTGGGGGTGGGGGTGGGGGTTGTAGATGTCTTCGGCAACTCATAAAACTTCACAAGACTGGGACTGAATGTCTGGTTTTCCTCCATGTCCTAATCAACTGTGTGTGTTTGTGTGTGTGTGTGTGTGTGTGTGTGTGTGTGTGTCTATTCACGCAATCATTGCATACTTGAAAATCAGCTCAGCAAAAAATGGCTAGCCAACATGGGTGTGAGCAATGGGAAGTAGTTTACAGAGGACAAAGAAGAAAAGAGGAAATGAAAGAGAAGGACAGGCAGAGGGAAAGAGAGAAAGGATCCGTCTACAAATCAATAATAATAATAATAATAATGTAATTCCACCCCTTACGTCACTACACAGACTGCAAACACTTCATTAAAGGTCGAAGGATAACTACAAAGATTGAGTGGGAGCAGTAAGTAATGGGTGTGTGGGTGTACCAGAAAAAAGATTTACTGGAACCTGAACTGAATATAAACCTGTTATTACGCACACATAGAAGAGGATTATTATTGTACTTGTTTAATACATTTAGTAGAGTAGTATATTTCTTTTTTGGCAAGCACAATTAATAGAAAGTCAACTATAGGGGGAGTTATAAGTTAACACTAGGCTTACGTGCCAAAGGGATACTATCCTAATATTGTCATGTTATACCCCCCACCCCCTCATTATGATGTGAAATTATTACACATAGAGTATACATATACATTCACTTCAGGCTATAGGTTTTATGAGCAATGCTGTGCTGACTGACCTTTTTTCATAATCCTAACAAATATTTTAAATTGTTTTAAATAATCTGTGGAACTCACCACATCAGTCTGACAATGGAGAAAAATTGTTTTGCTAAATAGATTCAGCATTTGCCTTATATTTAGTGCGCTCAGTCTCAGTAGCCCAGCCTTAGACCATAAAACCCTAGGTGGTAATGGTTTCGCTGGGCCATGTAACCCAATAAGAAATGGAAATCTACTCCTTACTTCCTAGTTAGTTGTTTAGACCTCCAGCCCAAAATGAGTGATGAATGGGACTTACATTTATCAAACTATAGCGGCATAGAGGCCAATATGAGTTACTGAATTATGGACAAAGATAGGTTTTGCTCACTGAGTAATTTGGCTGAATATACTTCCATGAAATAATACATAAATAAATACACTAATGAAAAAATCCCCAAAATATTTAGTCCTGTACTTTTTGGGCTAGATTAAAATGTTCAAGTTCAAATTGGGTCAAGTTGTAGAGTGATCACCTGAGAATACTTATATATGTCAACAATCACAGATGGGTTTTTTCTGTTGCATACCTGCAATTTGATAGGGACAAGAAAAATGTCAGGTGTTGAATGGCTTCATATTTTTGCAATGGAAACGTTTGACACTACTTTCTACACAGATAATCAAAAAAACATTGCCAAAAATATAGCAATAAAATGATCTTTATTAAACGTTAAAATAAAGCATTCGATAGTTTTAATTACAATGAGTAGCAAAGACAGAAAAGCAAACCACTGAACACATTATATTAGGAGAGTGATGATTGACATGGGCTTCCTGGCAGAAAGACAAAGGTGTTGGTCTGGAGTTCAATAAAGGAGCCGGATTCATCAAGTGAAACCCAACAGCCTGATTCATTATTCTTTTTTTTTTTTTTACGGAATATAACATATATACCCATGGTAACAAAACCAAAATAGATTTACAAACTAAACGAAAACAATCAGATGAAAAAGATCTCAAATCGGACAAACGTCTACCCGCCATTTAAAGAGTGTGACGGGTTTTGGGATATTGTAAATAATCACCCTTTAATATTATTATATTATTCTGCCCTGATGTGCAGTAAGATCAGCCCAGCTCACTCAGTACGAACACCAGCCCTGTCCCTCTCCCCCTCTGTCCTATGGAACAGTAAGATCAGTCCCCTCTCCCCCCCTCTGTCCTGTGGAACAGTAAGATCAGTCCCCCCCCCCCCCCCCCCCCCCCCACTCTATCCTGGGGGTACAGTGTTAAACTACGAGGGGACCCACAGGTTCCTGGGAGCCCTAATCATGGTTGGTGTCCCACTAGCCTCACCCTGCTGTCAGCCTCCTGTACTGTGGCTCCACAGAGCTTCAGCGCAATCCGACGGCCATGCTGGGGGGAGGGGGTGTTGAGCTAAGCGTGGGTCTGTTTGGTGGCGAGGGCTTTCCTGCATTCTATCCCTGGACCAGATCAGATGGAGGTGTTGTGACTCCGTGGAACAAACTAACGTTAATGAATTCCATCCTCTTACGTTTGCAAACTATTACCGTGCCAAAAGCCGGGCTCCAAGACCGCCCCATGACCTGGAGTGTGACTTTATTCACCAAGATATAGACAAGCAGATACACGGATATAGAGACACACACTAACACACCAGATACTGCCATAATATCAGTACGTATATCTATGGTATGTTGTTTGTGCTGACTCGTAGAGTTTCTTGTGTGTGTGTGCGCGTGCATTCATGTGTGTGTGAGTAAGAAGCAGCCATAACCAATCCAGTGTTAGGAAAACTAAAGACGGTGAAAAATCTCCCTCAGAAAATGCCCCCCCCCCACCCCACCCCCCCCCCCCCCCCCCCCCGTTAGCAGGCCGACCCCTCAGCAAGCTCAGTGGTAAGAAACCTGACCAGGCATGACCGCACGCACGCACGCACACACACACACTACAGGCCCAGGAGATGTGCGTGTGCAGGATAGTAGACAGACAGGATTCCATTCTTACTTATCACACCTCGCTCACCCCCCCTGGAGGGGGCTGTAAACGATGTCTTTAATTACCCCCCCCCCCCCCTGTACACACCGGCCCCCCAGGCACGGCACAGAGCTTAGCGGTCTCATTAGCAACGGCAGGAATTCCAACAGATAATTAGTGAGGAAGATGAGAGAGCACTGGCAGTAAAACATCACGTGAGTCAATGACAGAGACGGAGAGGAAGAAAAGGAAAACAAAAACAACAGGAAGTAGGGATGGAAGGACACTACGGAGGAGGAGAGAGAAGATGTCCTCTCTCTACAGCGGCTGGTTGGAACCAGGGATGGAAGGACACTAAGGAGGAGGAGAGAGAAGATGTCCTCTCTCTACAGCGGCTGGTTGTAAGCAGGGATGGAAGGACACTAAGGAGGAGGAGAGAGAAGATGTCCTCTCTCTACCACGGCTGGTTGGAACCAGGGATGGAGGACATTAAGGCATTGTGTGCAGGGGGCTCCCACTGTCAACATGGCCGTCTGTTTGTCCAGAGAACAAGGCTGCTCAGCTAAATCCACTTCTGCTCCCAAGATTTCAAATCCAGTCTTTGTGCAATTCGCCCAAATCGAACTTCCAAAATGTAAAAGAAGAGGAGATATAAAGAAAGGAGGGAATGAAGGATGAGGGGGCCACATGTCCAGCCAGAGGGGGGTGGGGGGGCACTGCCATGGCGTCTGTCTCCATTGGTGGATATCTCCCAAAGCCCCCCCAGTGTGATAATGTGACCTGGGGCTAGTTTGCCAGGCGGGATGCCCCGTGCCACTCCAGTTGCCAAGGGTGATGGAGTGGGTGGAGTCTCAATCCCTGGGGGCGGGGTTGATGCTGATGTGGAGGAAGTTGTCAGGGTGACTAAGGTGCTCACTCAGCCACTGTAATGGAGTCTCCATCAGAGGCTCAATGCCCTGGATCACCACCTGGTAACGTTTGGGCTCATCTACAAGAACAGAGAGAGAAGAGAGAGGAGAGAGGAGAGAGAAGAGAGAGAGAGAGAGAGAGAGAGAGAGAGAGAGAGAGAGAGAGAGAGAGAGAGAGAGAGAGAGAGAGAGAGAGAGAGAGAGAGAGAGAGGACATATGAGAGGAAGATATTTGATGCTTTACTGTACTAACCAGCAATTGGTTTATTTGTTATATGTATCCTAGTTAACCAAGTAAGTCCAAGTGTGTGTGAGTGTGTGCGTGTGTGTGTGTGTGTGTGTGTATTAAGTGTGTGTGTCCTCCTCCCTCACCTCAGTGTGACCAGGGCCAGTGGGTCAGCTATGGGAGAGATCCATCAATCCCAGTGATCAGGGCTGACCCCCGGGTGACACTGGGGCATTAGGGGCCAGACTACATGACTAATAGCACGGCTGGAGGGCTTTGCTGAGGGTGTATGTGTATGTGTGTGTGTGTGTGTGTGTGTGTGTGTCTGTGTGTGTGTGTCTGTGTGTGTGTCCTGTCATATCTGGAGTTGAACAGCTCAGTCCCGCAAAAGAAAGCCTCAGAGATGAGTCGGGTAAGGGTAGTGACTGGCCCTAATATAGAGAGAGAGAGAGAGAGAGAGAGAGAGAGAGAGAGAGAGAGAGAGAGAGAGAGAGAGAGAGAGAGATGAGGAGAAGAGGGAAAAATCTAGGCCTTGCTCCTGGTTTAGAGCCCACCATGGCCCCAGCATCCCAGCTAGACTGAGACCTTCTTATGAATGGTGCCCAGGCCTGGTTCCTAGTGAGTTAGAGGCTTGTATGACAGCAGCTCTTGGGGATCTTGAAACGCTCTGATTTCAGTTCGCCAGTAAATCCCCTCCTCTACATCAATTACGTGTGCTTTACTTCGATGGAAAACACAGCTCAAATATGGGGGTGGGGGGGGTGGGGCTGGATTAGAGGTGGCTACAGTAGAGAAGGTAGCTTGGATCTTTTGATGAGTTGAAACGCTGTCCGCAGACAGCAACACAAGCTGTGCTGCGGTAATATCATGATAATAATATGGTAATGATATGCTAATATGGCGGCAGTATTCAACATCGCCAGAGAGGGCGGGGGGCGTGTGTGTGTGTGTGTGTGTGTGTGTGGGGGGGGGGGGGGGGGGGGGTTCTGGGAGGATTTTCTCCATTGGTTGGAGCTCCCTGACTTCCTGGTCTCAGGGTTCAGAACGAAAACACAGAGAGAGAGAGAGAGATGTAGATAGATAGATAGATAGATAGATAGATAGATAGATAGATAGATAGAGAGAGCAAGAGAGAGAGAGAGAGAGAGAGAGAGAGAGAGAGGTAGATAGATAGATAGACAGACAGATAGACAGATAGATAGATAGATAGATAGAGAGAGAGAGAGAGAGAGAGAGAGAGAGAGAGAGAGAGAGAGAGAGAGAGAGAGAGAGAGATAGAGAGACAGATAGAGAGAGAGAGAGAGAGAGAGAGAGAGAGAGAGAGAGAGAGAGAGAGAGAGAGAGAGAGAGAGAGAGATAGATAGAGAGAGAGACAGAGAGATAGAGAGACAGAGAGATAGAGACAGAAAGAGAGAGAGATAGAGAGACAGAGAGACAGAGAGATAGAGACAGAGAGATAGAGAGATAGAGAGAGACAGAGAGATAGAGAGATAGAGAGAGAGAGATAGATAGAGACAGAGAGAGAGAGACAGAGAGATAGAGAGATAGAGAGATAGACAGACAGAGAGATAGAGAGATAGAGACAGAAAGAGAGAGAGATAGAGAGACAGAGAGACAGAGAGATAGAGAGACAGAGAGATAGAGAGACAGAGAGATAGATAGAGATATAGACAGACAGAGAGATAGAGACAGAGAGATAGATAGAGACAGAGAGAGATAGAGAGATAGAGAGATAGAGAGAGATATAGACAGACAGAGAGAGATAGAGAGACAGATAGAGATATAGACAGACAGAGAGATAGATGGAGATAGAGATAGAGAGACAGATAGAGATATAGACAGACAGAGAGATAGATAGAGATAGAGAGATAGACAGTGGCTCTACGTCACATCTTGGCACACCACAAGTCACTTCTTGAATTATAATTTGATGAATTACCAAATATATGTTTATTTGTTGTTGTATGAATTTGTGTAATTATCATTCGTGTTATTTTTTGGATGTTTATTTTTGATTGTATGCTTTAGCAATATTTACTTAACTTCATGCCAATAAAGCACCCTTGAATTGAATTGAATTGAC
>CM030178.1:19825971-19880971 GCA_017639675.1 Aplochiton taeniatus | reverse complement strand
CTGGGTACACCTCTTTCAGAAGGTCCCCCAGGGTGTGTGTGTGGCCCTCGGGTGAAATGGGGCGAATCAACTTCTGGATGAAGGGCCTGTCACTCATTGTCTGTGAGGAGAAGAGAGACACACACACACACACGATGAATGAGCTGGGAGAGATGGTTACCTAGCGACAGATAGCCTCAACCAGCACCAGTCCCTAAACACTGTCGGCTTGGCTTAGAGCACGGCTCCTTTACATAAAACCTAATCGCTCCTCTTCTACCCTGTGTGTGTGTGTGATGAGGTTAGGGTTAGGGTAAGGGAGGTAGCAACCTTATGGATGGGGTTAGGGTTAGGATTAGGCTTAGGGTACAGGAGGTAGCATCCTCATGGATGGGGTTAGGGTTAGGGTATGGGTGGTAGTAACCTTATGGATGGGGTTAGGGTTAGGGTTAGGCTCAGGGTTAGGGTTTGGGGTTAGGGTATGGGGGTAGCAACCTTATGGATGGGGTTAGGGTTAGGGTATGGGGTTAGGGTTAGGGTATGGGGTTAGGGTATGGGAGGTAGCAACCGTCCTTATTATGCTGGTCGGGCCTCGTCAGCAGAGCTTCCAGGTTGTGTGGTGGATGATTTGGGAAAAGAAATGACTCAGATGATTGTAACATCCACCGCCCTGCGGATGTGGATCGGGTAGAGGGCATATTTTGCAACAATCAGATGTTCCTGGCCTTCCTGGCATGAGCCAGAGATCTAACAGATCTGGAAGTCATTTAGATTCCTCTGTCTAATGGATGACCAGCAGGTTCCTCGCCCTCCCACTGACGCAAAGGCTTATGGGAGATGTGGTCATTGCATCATCTAAAGATGTCTGAGTGGTCAATGAAAGATGTCTGAGTGGTTATGCAGTGCACTTTTTTTTTACAGTTGAAATCGTCATTTATATACAACCAAGTTAATATCAAAGATCGATATGGTACAACAGAGGTGCATTTCAAGAAGAACAAAAAGTTGTTTTATAAGCCTGAGTTACAAGGAACATGTCAACAACTGCTCCTAGTCTGATTAGTATCCCTTAGAAACAGCCGTTCCATTGTCATGAAGGCGAGACGAGGAGCCTGTCAGCTCATTGATGGAGGGCTTGTGGCACTGTGGTATGACTCAGGCCTTTGCCGTGAGGGCCGCAATCCAACGTGACAGCGACAACAAACATTTCTCAAATCTGAAACTTCCACCCTTACGGCAAGTCATTGAATCGCCGTACCTTTAATTAAAATGGCCGTAGCTTGCCAAGAACAATGGTGTAGATGAGACTGGCCTTCTTGAGAGGACACCCAACCCCTCCGGCCTCCCAGGGGACCAACGCAGACACCCAATAGGAACTCATCATAGAGGCAGTGAAAAGGAAACGGACAGCCGAGCTGTAACTACACACCGCCAGGGGCCAGCGGAGCAGGGAGGGTGATAGGACAGGTGTGAAGGCAGGGATGGGGTTACCAGAAAGACTGACTCACTGATGGCCAGGCAGGATGGAGAGAGTGTCATAAGTGACACCTACTTTGTTTAATTTTTAAATGCAGCCTGAATAATTGACCCGGCTGCCACAGGAGGAGGAGGACACTGATGAGCAGGAGAGAGGTGCCATCCTCTCAGATAAAGACACTTTCTTTTGAGCTGAGCGGACACTGAAGCTGGCTGAGCCCCACATGGTGACACAGAGAGCGTCATTAGCAGGGCGTCTCTCGCTGGCTGGGAAAAGGTGAGGAACTCAACCCATAGCCTAATTGAAGACGTGGATTCACTCCACTTAATTGACTGTCGACACACACACACACACACACACACACACACACACACACACACACACACACAAAGTGTTTCCAAAGTGGAAAACGAAAGCAGAACCCGAACTTGAGATAAAAAACAATGAAATTGTGTTCTTTCCTTCGATTCGCGTAGTGAATGTGAAAATGCAGTTGGTTAAGATGGTTTTTGTGTTTAAAGGAATTTTTGGGAAGAAAAATGTGTTTTTGGAATATTTTAGAACGTTTGTCACACCCTTTCCTAACAACACCCACATCCACATAGCTGATAAACACAAGAAACATGACTGGAGACTGTTGAGTTTAGTGTGTTTTCACAGGATCTGTTGAGTTTAGTGTGTTTTCACAGGATCTGTTGAGTTTAGTGTGTTTTCACAGGATCTGTTGAGTTTAGTGTGTTTTCACAGGATCTGTTGAGTTTAGTGTGTTTTCACAGGATCTGTTGAGTTTAGTGTGTTTTCACAGGATCTGTTGAGTTTAGTGTGTTTTCACAGGATCTGTTGAGTTTAGTGTGTTTTCACAGGATCTGTTGAGTTTAGTGTGTTTTCACAGGATCTGTTGAGTTTAGTGTGTTTTCACAGGATCTGTTGAGTTTAGTGTGTTTTCACAGGATCTGTTGAGTTCAGTGTGTTTTCACAGGATCTGTTGAGTTTAGTGTGTTTTCACAGGATCTGTTGAGTTTAGTGTGTTTTCACAGGATCTGATGAGTTCAGTGTGTTTTCACAGGATCTGATGAGTTCAGTGTGTTTTCACAGGATCTGATGAGTTTAGTGTGTTTTCACAGGATCTGTTGAGTTTAGTGTGTTTTCACAGGATCTGCTGAATTTAGTGTTTTCGCAGTATCTGTAAATAAGGGTAAAGAACTAAATACTAAGGAGTTGTAAAAGGTCCTATCAATGCAAGAGATGTAAAGGCAGCCATTCGTTTTCTAGAATATTCTTTTAACATTATTACTTTGACAAGCTAGTGACCTATTCTCGGTGGTATTATCTACGTTTCATGGTTAGGTATTCAGGAGTCGGCGCCTACTCATTCCAACCTATTACATCCTGGTATCTAAGAAGCCATAAAACCCTACAAAGGCAAGCCTAGTTTAAGTGGCAGGTATAGAATGAAGTCCATGAGCTAATACTTAGTCAGAGGAATGCCTGCAGAGTAACAGCAATGTAAGCAGTCTGTAAAACAAGCAGAACAATTTTCACTTTCTGCCTTTGGCACTTTGAATCACTGAGTGCCGTCACATTTGGAGCAGGAAACTAGCAGACAAGCAAGAAGTGTCCAACCTCACCTCACACAGTACTCTCTCTCTCTCTCTCTCTCTCTCTCTCTCTCTCTCTCTCTCTCTCTCTCTCTCTCTCTCTCTCTCTCTCTCTCTCTCTCTCTCTCTCTCTCTCTCTCTCTCTCTCTCTCTCTCTCTCTCTCTCTCTCTCTCTCTCTCTCACACTCACACTCACACTCACACTCACACTCACACTCACACTCACACTCACACTCACACTCACACACACACTCACACTCACACACACACACACACGTAAAATCCTGCCCTAAGCTCTCAAAATCTTTTCTTTTTTCCAGAGCAGAGCCGACCAGACTGAATAGTTAATGCTCCATAGTTAATGCTCCATAGTTAATGTCGGTCATTTCTGTACTACTATGGTTCTCACTAGACTTTGCATCACACAACACAATGTTCTGTCTAGACCAGGCCCGTAACACGTGGTGTGTGTGTGTGTGGTTGGAAAAACCTCTGTTTCCCAGTCCTGTAGGCATGCTTTATGACCTTCTAGGCAAAAGGGTTTTGTTGAACTGTAAAATAACGTATTTATAGACTTTATTAACATTCACATACGGAGACCTTTGATTGATTGATTATTCCCTTACCCATGTCACTATATAAATCCATTAAAGTTATATCTTGCCAAAAGTCAAGCAGGCACAGTGTAAAACAGGCCAACAAATCGCTCTTCACAATTTATTTGGCAAAAGTAAATTGGATAACACAAAAGTTTTGCAACAGTCTACTTCCAATACAACTATCACAAAGTACAAAACCTCACACCAACAGTCCTTTTAAAAAAAAGCTACTTGTATCAGAACTGAAACATTACAACCCTGTATCGGCTGAGTCTCAGTCAGGAGGTATGAGAAACATAAACCTAAAGCTTCAGGTGGGAAAGCCTTCCCCCACAGTCTGAAGGCTAATGTTTTCCAGTGCCTCAGGGCAACACGTAGCTGATTATTCATCCTTCCAGGGGGATTTCACCTGAGTCAGGACGGGCTAGCCATGATGGCTGGGCTAAGGTGCTCCTGGATTCCCCTTCCCAAAGCCAGCCACTCCAAAGAGGGCTGCCAGTGGATTTCACATGAAATATAGTAACTATAGTTATGCCAAGCTTCAGCGGAATTGAAAACAACACGCAGTCATATGTTCCTGTTATTGCTACAGCAAGCTCGGAAAACATTGATGGTCCACAAAGTGTTAATCATGGTTGTGGGGGTGGCTGATAGGCTGATATTTGGCCCGACGCAAAGATCGACATGAACAAACAGTACAAAGACACACCAGCTGCAAATGTTTATTGAGATATTTTATACAGCTTAGTGATCCACACTGTAGCTTTTCCCACTACAAATGACTGACTTAGTAAGAAGGCATTTCATGCTACTTGCCTGAAAGTAAAGTTTTCGCTAACCTACTTAGGTCTACAGCACCATCTATGGGAAAACCTGCCCAGGTGTTAGTCTTATATCTGCATGCATGCAGGCAAAAACATGCAAGCCTCAAAAACACAAATCTCAAAAATCTAAGTATAAAAATATGACATAAAGTCAATTCAAAAGCTCTCAACAGAGCACACGGAATCAATGCAAATATACCAAGAGTCATCTGGGTGTCATTACAGTGTGTTAATGTTTCACTATCACTGTCAGGTTTCACACATAATATTTCTTTCTCACAAGATTCACCAAAATTTGCTTATCAAGGAAAGGCCTGTATGCTGCCTTCAAGCAATTCTAAAATACTACATTATGATGTTTTTGAATGTAACAGAGAAACAGTAGCTATGACATTCTACCCTGGCTGATAAACCTCATGATTGATAAGGAGAAGTAGATGAAGAAACTGTAGTTCTAACGATTATAATAATATTTATGAAATAACACAAAAGAGGAACAAGCCGCTGTCTCCCAAATGTGCGTCTATTTGGATCTTTGCATTGATTTTGAATTAAATCGCCCCACGAGAAAAGTTCATTTTGCATTTGGTGTTAACACAGCATTAGTGTTTACCATGTAGACCATGTGTGGAGGTGGGTATTTAGTGTTTACCATGTAGACCCTGTGTGGAGGTGGGTATTTAGTGTTACCATGGTGACCCTGTGTGGAGGTGGGTATTTAGTGTTACCATGGTGACCCTATGTGGAGGTGGGTATTTAGTGTTACCATGGTGACCCTGTGTGGAGGTGGGTATTTAGTGTTACCATGGTGACCCTGTGTGGAGGTGGGTATTTAGTGTTACCATGGGGACCCTGTGTGGAGGTGGGTATTTAGTGTTACCATGGGGACCCTGTGTGGAGGTGGGTATTTGGTGGTTACCATGTAGACCCTGTGTGGAGGTGCGTATTTAGTGTTACCATGGTGACCCTGTGTGGAGGTGGGTATTTAGTGTTACCATGGTGACCCTGTGTGGAGGTGTTTTTAGTGGTTACCATGTAGACCCTGAAAGGGACGTAGCGGAATCCTCCATCCTCACTGGGGTATTCCATGAGCTTACGGTTGATGGCCCAGAACTGGTCAAACTTATCTGGAGAAACAGAACCGCCATGTTAATAATAAGAATAAACTTTATGTATATAGCGCCTTTCAAAACAGGGTTACAGGGTGCTTAACAATAAGAATGCAATGACCACACAAACAGATCTCCATCCTTCTATTCACATAACTACTGAAGTCCAGAATCTGGAAACATCACGTTGGCAAAGTATCACTTCAATAGTTGACAATGTATCTTGAGCCAAATGTTAACTTTGACGATTTGATTGACCTGTGGTTGAAAATAAAACGCCTCAGTCCACTTTAATCAGCCACTTATCCACTGGATTCAAATCCCTTTGGCTTTAAATATGATTTGTTTAGTCTTTGATACCCCCAAAGCACAAGGTGAGGTCGGGTCTGACCACCGTCTGTCTCTAGACAATCTGGTGTTGTTTACTTCAACTCTGTCTGGTCTTTTGCAAATTTCATTTTATTTATTTTTTTGATAAAAGCCTTTTTTTAAATACTGCAAAAGATATCTAGCAAAAGAAAGGTATCAAGCCACGGTTCCAACCTTAGCATCGTTACCTTAGGAAGTAAGAAACCATGCACTCTCCTAGAGAAATTGATGTCAAATTCTTAGTTGGATCAGTAAGGAAGTTCACTTTTACAGCGAAACACTTAAAGCTGAAACTGAGAACATCATGCTATGATCACAGTAGGGTCAACTCAGCCAACAAGCCCTCAGGCATGTATGAGCTGGTTTCCAACGGAAGTTTGAAGTTTCATTTTCAAAGTACCAAGGCTAATGAAAGTTCCTTTAACTATCTCTTTCCTTCTCTGTTTCTAACTTTTTGAGGTCGTTCTTCGTCTCAGGGAAAGGGCCACTTTGTGGATCTTTAATAGTGAACTGATTGCATGAATTGTCATGCAAAGGGAATTTCAGATGTTTTCCATTACTGTAGCTCGCTAATGCTTTCTTTATTGACAACGAGAATTAAAAGGTATTGACATTTTAGATAATGTACATTAATGTTGAACAACAACACAATCCTTCTCAGGAGGAAGTGGGCAGATACTGAGTAAGCGCTATTTCAATCTTACATTTTTTCTATTGCTTTTGCTTTTGCCAAAAGGATTATTCTTAGAGGAAATGTAGTTTTCTTCATGGGTGTATTAGTGTGACTGTGCATTCTATGTGTTTGTCTCACCATTTTGCAGGCCCATCCATAGCTGCTTGTGGTCCTTCTTCTGCATGTCATTGATGACCTGGCCCTTGTGTTTCAGTGTGTCTGCCTCCTTGATGCAGGACATGAAGTGGGCCTCGATCACTGAGTTAGACTGGCAGTGGAGAAGGTCCCGCTCAGGGAAATTCTAATGGCAGACCACAGCAATGCAAACAACCATTCATTACCACTGATCTACACTAACAGACCTTTAGAGTTCTCATGTATGACACACATTAGGTCATGTATATAAAGGACCTTTAGAGTTCTCATGTATGACACACATTAGGTCATGTATATAAAGGACCTTTAGAGTTCTCATGTATGACACACATTAGGTCATGTATATAAAGGACCTTTAGAGTTCTCATGTATGGCACACATTAGGTCATGTATATAAAGGACCTTTAGAGTTCTCATGTATGACACACATTAGGTCATGTATATAAAGGACCTTTAGAGTTCTCATGTATGACACACATTAGGTCATGTATATAAATGACCTTTAGAGTTCTCATGTATGACACACATTAGGTCATGTATATAAAGGACCTTTAGAGTTCTCATGCATGACACACATTAGGTCATGTATACAACTGTCCATTTCTTTTCTAACCGAAGGCGTCTACAAAAAAAATAAGATCCCAAGGCTCCTGGTCTCCAGGTCCTTTCCCTTTCCTGTCACCTTGCATTGAATCTGTAACTGCTATTAGAACAGTAAGACATTCTCGCTAGAGAGTGTGCAAACATCTGCTGGTTGAGCAGCTCAGCCTCTTATATTTAAAGATAACAGGGCACACACTCCTCAATTATTAAATGATGCGCCCTAAATTTCCACCCAAACTCCCATCGATCAAATCAAGACGAGAAAGCAAATTGCTCAATATAATCATGTTATATGAAAGTCTTGATTGAATACATTCTTAGTGAACGATAATCAACCATGGATTAACCATTACCAACCCTAACCAGCCCTGATAAGCATGTGTGTAGAGACCCATACAGTCAATGGTACAGACATACCGTAAAGTGCACAGTGATGCTCCAGGGCAGGGCAGAGTTGGAGGTGTGGAGGTCAAACAACAATCCGATTGGATAATGCCTGCAAATGAGTACAGCCAATAACATCATGGCTGAGTCAGTTGAACAGAAGCAATGTTTCACTGAACAGTAAGGCTCTTTAAGGAAAGACTACCATCTTGTGGCTAATATGAGTAAAAACACTGGAGTACTGTTGGGTTGGCCTTCTGAAATATATTTTATTATTATTTGATGTATTAATACAAGGGTAACCTACTGAGACCATCTTTTCCAGCAGTGTCCTGTTTAAAAGGCAGGTAATAACATAATATAAACCAATAATTGTTTTTGTTTTTTAATATTTACTGTACTAAATACAACATTTTTAAAGATTCAACCAAAGGAAGAACCCTCTTCAACTTCCATTTCCTCAGAAAAACGTCTTCAAGTGTAACAAACTGTTATGTAATCCTGTACCTTGTTACTTTTATCTGCAGCAAAAAAAACAAAACTAAAATCTTATGTCTTATATTTGCTTATTAGTAAGGTGTGCCTTATCATCAGTTCGTTCAGATGTTTAATGTTAAACCACTTTTCATCTTGTTACGTGTCCTGGTTTATTTGATTAGTGTCTCCTAAAGAGGGACCTAAAATACAGAAATAGATGTTTCTCAGGTATAATGTAGCCAACAAATCAGTACAATAAAAAAAGAATGAACCATAAAAGCAGCTAGTCAAAAACAAAAACAATTAAAAGCTTACCTGACTGAGATTTGTCTATGTTATTTTATAAATGGGATCAACAACTATAATGATTAGAAGCGTAATGTTTAAAGACTGACGCCATGCTCTCAGGGTCATGCAGGTGTTCACATACACCACACACACACACACACACACACACGCGCACACACACACACACACGCACACACACACACACACACACACACACATACATAACGCTCACCATTTCAGGGGTGTTCCCTCGTACTCAAACCACATCTCCTTTGCATCCTCATCCTTCATCACCTTTAGGAAGTGCTTCTTCACCTTGTCTGTGACCAGGGTCAGGTAGCTCACTCTGGGCAGCAGCAGCTGGTGGGACCCCACAGAGAAAGGAAGAGAAGTGAAGAGACAGAATGCCTAGTGAAATACACCAGGGTGAGGGGGCTCTACTGCATGCAGCTTAAGTGAACGAGATGTTTCTTCAAGATGTTGTTTTGCCTTCCTACTGGCCTGTTGTCCACTCACATAGAAGGCCTCCGCCTCTCTCTCTGTGACCTCATCCTGGTACAGAGTGAAGCAGGTGGGGATCCGCCCAAACCAGACATCTCGCAGCACGTCCTTGTCATCTGCCATGCTCACTGGGCTCCCGCTGGGACATAGGACTGGATGGTTCTTCTAGTTCCAGAGGATGTGAAAGCCAGGACCAGGCCTCACTCGTTACCTGTCAACAGCAACTCAAGTCTAGTAGTGAGTCTGTAAAACACCACACAAGTGTCAGAGGCATTCACAGAAATAGTGAAGCCCATTATGCAGAAGGGTCTTACTACTTTATGTGTACTGCAGTAACTAGAAGTAAACATGCCAAGCCAAAGACACATACAGTGCAGTCCCCACCTAACACCTATCTAGACAGCAGAAATGGTTTAGTGTTTCTGGCTCCATACTACAGAGCATGTGGTTTGAATGAATATGAAGTTAAGTAGACAGTAACTTTTCATTTGAGGCTATTAACATTCATATTGGCTTCACGGAACTCTACAGAATTTCTCTTCTTGTTTTCCTGAACTGTATTTTTTAGGGTCTACCCGCTCACATTGTCTATAAATATAAGGTAAAGCTTGAGTGTATTCTTCTCCTGATAGTAACCTCGGACTCATCTACATCTGAATCAAAAAGCCAATGTTTTGATTTGCTTAGCACTAACATGCTATTACTAAACAGGTCGTTCTCAGTTGTTGAACTCACTTGTCCTTTCTTGCTCTTTAATGTACCTAATAGTTTCATTTTGACACCACTAACGTTTAAGCTAGGTCTGATCGACTGATTAGACTTTTCAGCCTGATTTCCTGATATCGTGGAAACTTCGTTGGTCTAATATATTGAAAAACAACGATGATTTCAAAAGGTTAATGCCACATCTAGAATGATTTCTAGACCTTTTGTTTGAGATTGCCTTTTCTTCCAATCAAGTAACAATAAGTGAATAAAGGTTACAGTCTGCATCTAACCGTATGGTCACTGATCTTCAAATATAATGCGTGCTGCTGGCACATACTAGGTACAACAACCAAATAATGAGACACTGTTCAAATACCTAGTTGGGTAGTAGCCTAGCTACTGCACTGTATCCACACCATTTATTTTGTGTCCAAATTCTTGTCATAGCTGAGACGTGGGGCCAGTACACCAACGATTGCAATTCAATGTGGCCGTAAAACAAGTTGCAAGCTAGCTGTGCAATGCGAACCTAAACGTTAATGGCTAGCCTAGACTATTTAGCTAGCGTTAACACTAGTCACTAGCTAGCCAACGCTAGATTCGTTATCGACTCCATGACAATGCAAATCAAGGACCAAATGTACACTGTCCTTAACCTTTATTTTTCAATGTTATTGAGATTTTTTTTAACAAACTAATTTCTTACTTTTATGAGGCGATCAGACGAGATGGAAGTGGGCCGAGGTGGTGTTGTCATATGTGCCTGTTGTCAAATCCTGGCTTGCGCAAAGACAGTCAGTGTGTAAAGAGAGCGACACCTAGTGCTTGTACAGTAACACACATCGTAACAACAACAAACATGGCACGACAGAAGGTTTTGTTCTACTCTGAACTAGCACACAGTTTACGAAAAAGCCACAAATAAAAAAATTGTCCATGTTTAGTGATCAGATATAAAGTATAACTAATATCTGAAAAAAGGCACCGTAATTTTCTTTAATAACAACAAACATGGCGCTTTTTTAAAGTCCACTCACTGTGCGACATTGGTCGCCAATTTACTACGTCATTTTCAGCTCTGTTTTCTCGTTCACTTGTTCTCACACTAGTCCATTTTGAGTCACTACATTGGCAGTTTTGTTGTACGTTATGGATCGAAAAACTGAAATTGATAACATGGAAATGCGCCTCCAAGCTATGGAAAGCCGTATATATGGAGAAAGAAGAAATAAAGTAGCAAAACCTGTCAAGGTTGGGTATTATTGGGCTTCTTTCTTGACATGAATTGCTATTTGCTAATGCATATAAAAATCTATGAACGCCCTAAAATTTCTGTTGGACACTAGTTTAGCTGACTTTAGCTAACGTAATCTCAAATAAAAAACTGTCTTTGTTGAGGTAGTGACGCGTGAGCTGGTTAGCTTGTTAGCTTATTTTTTTGTCAAAAGCCGAGCAGTCTAGCTATTTGCGATTTGAGTATTATTATTTTTAGCAAGCTAGCATGCTACTTGACGTATCCTTTCCGTCCAACATCAGTGACTGATGCCGAGGTCGGAGAACTAACCGATATTAATTATCGATAGAAATGAAAAAATATTTCAGATTAATATGACACAGTAATGGGCTCTACAACTTGTTCTACAAAATTCGCACAAACTGTCTCGTTTGGTAGCTTGTGGTAACGTTAACTTGTACCTAGCTTTACAGAAACACATTCTACCTCAACTAGATTTGGGTAGCCCAAGAAGAGGATCACAACCAGTTAGTCAGGAGTTTTCCATGTTTATATTTTGACCCATTATCTTTTGTTGTTCAGTGCGCAGAGTCCCTCGTCAGAGTTCAAGCTGCCCTTGCAAACACAGCCAACAAACGAGAACGAGTCAAGATACTCCACAAGAAGAGTGAGTTGCTAACACATTGATGTATCTTACATATATGCTCGCTAATTGTTACAAAGCGTCTTTGTTGTTGTCCCTTGCTCTGTAGTTGAGGATCTGCTTAAGTACTTGGATCCTCAGTTTACTGACCATATCGCTGTTCCTGATGCCATGAAGCTGGAGTTCATACTGGCTGGTACGACACATGCCTAAAATTGATATTATATTTATATGAACACTATTTCTTTATTTTTTTTTTATCTGTGGCTGTCTTATTCAAAACCAATTCTGACTGTTGCTTCTGTTCATCATTCCACCAGAGGAGGACTTCTTGCTGTCGCACGCCACCCTGCTGGAGCAGGTCAGCACTCTTCAGCCATTGTTAGATAGCAATTACATCCGGGGTAAGTACACTTGCTGTTGATTGACCAAACCCTCTGATGCAGAAGTATGATATTATGTATTTAGGTTTCTGTATTGCTACCCTTTTGTTTGTCCACAGATGTACCTGAACATGCCACCAAGCTTCAGCGTCTCTCTCAGATTCACATTAAAGAACAGGTATGACACCCAGACACACACTGTGGCTTATTTCCCCTTTCTATCTATTGATGCCATTTTAGACACATTAGATTCATGTCTGCTCATATGATAATTGTCATGTCCATTATTCAATCTTCATGGCCACCGTATCCTCTGTCTCCCAAGGACCAAACTGAAACCCAGTCCCAAGAGGTGAAGAAGTTATTTGAGGAGTACAACAAAATGGTAGGGTTTTCTTCCATTGAATTTCAGATGTGTTTCAATTTATATATTTACAACTAAAAGATGTATTTGGCACAATATATTACAAATAGTGTACAATTCTAACAATTGACTATATGACAGTTGGTACTGTGATACTAATCAATGTCCAGCTGTCCAACTCAGAGACTCTAAACGTAGTGTGCATGTAATGTGTCATCCAATGAGAGATGTAGGATTAGTGCTGTGGAAAGGGCCTGCTGTGATCCCACTGACCAGCTCCTTTATCTTTACTGGCAGATGTTCCTCCTGTCCAAGCAGTTCACCCAGTGGGACGAAACTCTGCGGAAACTAGAAGAGGCCAAGGGCATCCGACCCGTAGAGTAACTCCTGGAACCATCCACGTTATCATCAATGCCCAATGCGTTATTAGACAAGTAAAAATAGATCCCAGATAAGATTGTTCCATCCATAATAGTGGTGTGTAAAAACTCTTCCACAGCATTTGTGATCTTAACTGAATCTACTGCTGTGTGTCTGGCACTACCAGGCCAGACTGTGTTGTTATTTATTTACAGCTGCGTTTAGAGATGCATTCATCACTTCGAAGCCATTTAATCCCTTTACCCCCCCCCCCCCCCCCCCCCCCCCCCCCACCAGTGTAGCCTCACTGATCTAAAACTGTACACCAGGGTCTAAAACAACTGTAAGGATTTTTTTGTATTCAGATTTTCATATTGGTTCAAGTGTTGTTGATCTGTGCTATTTAAACTTCTTGTGAAGAAAGTTCGACCACACCCCAGAGTAGTCTGGCATTCCTGCTTAGTGTATTCAAATTGCAATTTATGACATGAACCAATGTGTGTGTTGCCGAGATCCACATATTTCAAAGTTCTTCTCATGGGGGTTTGAATGAATGAGAATCTTGTGTATTAAACAAATGAATTCCACACCGTCCCACTCTTCTTCAAGGTAGTCATGAGACACCCCTCGCCCCACTTACTGTGTGGAGACGGTATATTTCCAATACATTTTTTCTTTCTCCTCCCCTGGGATCTTGAAACTGTTTGCATTAATAAAGATAATATAAAGAGACCAAGGTGCTGCTAGAGGTTACTTACATTTTGACCATGGCATTACATATCACTCAGGAGTCTGCCTACGGCACGCATTCAATTCATAATGAATATTGGAGCCAACCAATCCGTTTTGTTCAAACTCAGCAGGACTGTTATAACTACCCAACGTAGATCCAGACATTACCAGGCAAAGAGAAGACTGTTATATTAGAAATTCCTTTGGACCCCTCGAGCATGTCACAAGATTACATTCTAGACTCAGGCGCCAAGGCAAGCTCAAATAGCAAAGTACAATGCTATTGAGTGTACACAACTACAGATAAATAAGTGTCAATGCATACAGATAATGAGATAAAATGTCATCTCACACTCAAATTTGAGAAACCTCAAAGATATCTATGCAAAATCTATTAGACAAATAAGCAATACTTTTAAAAATAATTGTATGGTCCGGCTTCTTGTTCTTTTTTTTGGGGGGGGGGCATCTTTCAGCAATGTTTATTGCTCCAAAGATTTATAAAACAATGGAATCTAATAAACTAAGTACACAAATTAACACACATTACAAATACACATACAATCTGTAATATTGATAACAACAATTCCCTATATTAGTTGTTTGCGCCGTGATTGCATTTGATGAATCTCACTGAGGTTTGTAAATTACTTAAATGACCTGGGTTTTAATCGGCGAGTCACTCATACCATGAATACTATTATGGAGACAAGGTGTAGCCCACAGTTCTAGTTATCTAAAGTCTAGGATCTAAAGTTGATATTCAATGGTATCATTTCAAGTGAATAGTAAAATAGTAAAATGTACATTATATTTAAATAAGTTGTATAGTTCGAAAAATCTTAGCAGTCTAAAGTGAAACAACGTTAACTTTGTCTCTAGGTATAACACCCCTCTGTACATCGCGGTGGTATCGACAATTGAACGCGTAGATACATGCGCCCGAATAGCAAACGAGGGAGGAACCATGTTGACATAGGAAAGCAATAACTAGTTCTGTCGCTTGGTAAAGAACGAACTGTAATCATGGACAAGACAGCAGTCGTGAAAGTCGGTGCTGCGGCCAGTGCAAGTGTATGCGCTCTTTTTGGTGGGGTGGTCCTTGCTCAGTATATGTTTGCGAAAAAGAAGAGAGCGGGAAAGAAAACTAAAATCATCGAGATGGTGAGTCAATTCCCTCATGCCGCGTTTGCCTGCTTTGCGCAGTCGCAAATATTCGCCAAACATTTAGAGGTCATTCGTTTTTAAATAACAGAAAAGCATGTCATCGACTTTGCCTGCCAATTGATAAATGTGCTTTGGTTTTGGGAAATATGCAACGCTTCATAATACTGTTCAGTGATTATAATGTTATGCATGTTATGCAGACCCTCTCGTTTTCCCACATTGGACAGCAGGTGAAGCGAACGTTCGTGTAATTTAACTTAAGACAAGTCCAACAGGAATTGATTGGGTATGCTGTTGTGTAAACCGTCCCACGATTGACGATAACGAAATTGAGTCAATACAATCGACTTCGCATTACAAAGCACATACTTCAAATTCCTCTCTTTACAGGCCAGCGTAGGGCTAGCTGTGCAGGGGCACACTAGGATGGCAGGTGCTTCGTGCTTGAGTTCATCGCGGAGTTTGTCTCATGCTTTGTGAACGTGGTACTGTAATGTTCTGTTGTATCAGCAGGCATATTGACCGTGGGCCTTAGTTCTATGGATGTCCATGTCCATACAGTGCAAGGTGAAAGTATTATAGTCACAAAGGGTCAGATTCTTGCATCATCCGATTCTAATGTCACATATTTCCCCGTGTATGCTCATCGTTGGTTTATAAATTGCACAGAAGGGGGGAGATGTGAGATAAAAGACTGTCCAGTCTTGTTTTTACCAGCTAAGAAGCATCTCTACTGCACCTATAGCAAGGGTGATTCATGCCTTTATAAGTTCCGGACTAGATTACTGTAATGCACTTTACTCAGGTCTGACTCTGAACAAAGAGAAATGTCTCCTGTTGCCAGTTAGTGCATGCTGTAGCCAGGCTCTCCACAAGAACAACCAAATAAAAACGAGCATATTACCATGGCGACGTTGCATTTGCTTCCTGTTGATTGTATAATTGATAATAAGATTTCATGAATGACCTTACGACTCTTAGGACGGTTCTCGTCTAAGTTTAGGGTTGTAGACGAGTCGTAACACAAGAGAACGTAACGAAACTACTGAAGAGAGGGGAGCGACAAACCAGAATTAAAACTTAAGTGTAAAGATTTATTTACAATAAAACGGTACGCCAAGAGGAAAAGGGAACTACAAATGCGAGCAGGGTCAAAATAAAGCAATCAATGTTAACGTGCACAGCTAAACTAGTGCATAAATATACACTATCTAATAAATACAGGGGGTGGCACCCACTCCTAACCTGGTACATTTCATGAAGGTGAGCCTACACGTAAATAGAATCCCACATGCATCTTACCTATTCACCTTACCCCTTTGTAATAATAAAGAGCCAACCAACCAAAAACACGATGATGTCTATCAGACTCATCTAGCTTTACACAATCAACTGAACAGCTCAGCAAGTTGACCGGGAACAAACAGAATGTAAACAATCGGGTCGACAAGGCAAAAGCCAGATACAACTCGCGTCAACAATTAACTTTTGTCATTGCCAATGTTATTTGTGTATCAACTTGTTTGTTGTTAGGCACTTGGTAACTCTGTGTTGAGAAGCGCTATATATATATGTATATGTGTGTGTATATAAATATACATATGTGTGTGTGTGTGTGTGTGTGTGTGTGTGTGTGTGTGTATGTAAAGGGTTATAGTTATCACAAAACATTTCTATTTCCATAGGGTATGTATTGTCATAAACTTTAGTTTGTAATGTTCTTATCCTGAAGTGCATCTTGGATCCTGGTTCTTCTCTTGGTGTTGGATGTTTGGTGGTGTCAATTCTGTTCCATGAAGATTTCAGTCAGAACCTCTTAGTTTGGACTGTTGTATGAAATACATAAAACAAGGTGCAAACATTCTGGGCAGTTACAGTTTGGACCACAAAGATTGGGAGAGTTCCTAATCCTATTCAGATCCCGGGCAAACTTCTATTCGTTTCAGGCCAAATGCCTCCAAAGCAAAGAAAACAACTAATACAGACTTAACCAGCTCACCCCCCAGCTCTTTTAAATGGACAAATGGGCTCCTTTTAGTAGAGTCTAGCTCTTTTTAAAGAACAAATGGGTTCATTTTAGTAGAGCCTAGCTCTTTTAAAAGAACAAATGGGCTCCTTTTAGTAGAGCCTAGCTCTTTTTAAAGAACAAATGGGCTCCTTTTAGTAGAGCCTAGCTCTTTTTAAAGAACAAATGGGCTCCTTTTAGTAGAGCCTAGCTCTTTTTAAAGAACAAATGGGCTCATTTTAGTAGAGCCTAGCTCCTTTAAAAGAACAAATGGGCTCTTTTTAGTAGCCTAGCTCTTTTTAAAGAACAAATGGGCTCATTTTAGTAGAGCCTAGCTCTTTTTAAAGAACAAATGGGCTCATTTTAGTAGAGACTGGCTCTTTTTAAAGAACAAATGGGCTCATTTTAGTAGAGACTAGCTCTTTTTAAAAGAAAAAATGGGCTCATTTTAGTAGAGCCTAGCTCTTTTTAAAGAACACATGGGCTCATTTTAGTAGAGCCTAGCTCTTACCACCACATTGTCCCAAGGCCCTTGAACTAAAACATCTGCTTTGGATGACCTATGACCTCACTAGGGATGGATAGCACCAGCTCTATTAGCCTTCCGTTCTCCAGGACAAGGCCTCTGCTCCCCCAGGCTGGATGACATCCCGTTGGTTTGTTGGAGCCCCCCATAGTGCTGGGGTCTGTGATAACATACACAGGGAAGCCTTTTAATGTCATACTTATCCTCATCTCAGGGACTTCCTGAGGTTTGTGTGGAACCTTTTTTAATTAATTCTTATTATTTATTATTTTTCGAAATGTTCACACTTCTGCAACAGTTTTTTTTTCTAACTCCTGCTCCGACATCTAACAGCAGCACAAAGGAATCGGAGGTCCCTGAATTCTTTAGGAGTTAATGACATCCTTCTTTGGTTGGTCATTGAGGTCATTTTGTACAGACTGATATACAACTTTATTCTTCTTAGTGTTCTGAAGAAGGTCCATCGAAGCAGAGAACTGTTGTCATTTGTTTTATCCAGCAGCTGGATTCGTGCTGTGTGATACTAATTGTTGCATTATAAAAAGACTTCACACGTTTGGTAAGAATGCACCTTTATCAGAGGAAAACTGTAAGCCGACTCATTTTAAATTACGTATAATTAGGTGTGTGGTCTCCGTTTCCTAATAAAAGTCTTTTGTAGTGTTGTTGCATGTGTAACATCGTAATGTTGAATTTAGGCTCTTGAGGACAACGAAACAGAAGGTTATGTTCTGTGTGATGACTTACCGTGTCACACAGACAGGTTGGCAGTGGGTTCCAGATGCTAAGGATGTTATGTGCAGCCACACTCAGGGACCCAGGCTGACTGCTGTTGTGCTCCAGTTGATTGTAGAAATCTGGAGATATTTGATATAGCTCTTAAAGCTATGGAGTTTCCACATTACAGTGCAATCAATTGATATTCTATTTATGAGGAACAGAAGGGATAAGAAGTTCCACTCAAACACAGTCTCACGCTCTCCAGCTACGTGGGTGGCTGTCTAAGTAACTTGGGCCTAGACATGTCAAGTTCACTTAACATACCAAGTTCATTGTGCTACATAGCCCCGGTAGACTCTACTATTCATTTTCAGTGATGTTACACAGATATTTCAAAAGACTGGTCACCTATCTTTTTTTATACCTATATTGGGCTACCCAACGTTCTATCAAAGAGTATCATCTAGGCCTAGTGATCACAAACTGGCCTGCTTCAAATTTAGGAAACACTTTCCAGAGAAACAAGAAACCTTGTTTGGAAACCAGTCTTTGGAACACTAAGGTTTGGTGTCTTTAAATGCATGTAGCAATCATCAATACAAAGCATATTTGAGTGATATGTTAGTACTTAAACATCTAAGGATTTGTAATTAACCCAAGTATTTAGTTTTAGATTTGTATCTTTTTTTGAAGTCCAATTAGATGCAGACTAGCACATGCAGACTTCCTAGTGTTAAGTGTTCTAGGCTTAACTGTCAGGGAAACGCCCCAGGCTTATAACCACATTTAAAAACAGCTTCTCAAAAGGTTGGAGAGGAGTTGCCTTACTTACGGTGTTGATTTTCAGGCTCAAAATATGACACAGCCTTCCCCTTTATTGGCAGTGTGAGCTATGTCCGTGGCCTCGTGTGAACCTTTGGCATTCCAGGCATTGGCAGGGGGAATGTGCATGCTAGGTTCTATTGTAAGTTTGGTCTCAAAGCCAAGGACCGTTGTATAGAGTGGTTCCTGCTCTGTTTCACTGTGTGTGAGAGAGTGTGTCAGCACTGCTGACATGCTGTTAACTGTGTGTGTGTGTGTGTGTGTGTGTGTGTGTGTGTGTGTGTGTGTTGTGTTATGTGTCAGCTAAATCTGCCGTGTCCTCCCAGTGCGTCAGCAGCAGGCAGGGAGGTTGGCGTCTCCTCTCATCTAATCTATTCTGGGCCACGCCCCCTCTGCTTCCATTCCAAGGCCTATATAAACTACCCTCTGACAGAAAAGCTTTTCTTTATTCTTGTTTTGACCAAGACCACAGGGAAAGAGGTGAGCCAAGCTGGGAACTTTTTCTGTGTATCACAAAGTGTGTTCAATGCTCCGATTGTATAATCCGCGGTTTTGTAGAGTGTTTCTAGTTTTGGTACAGTAAGTCCTGTTCAGAATTCAGGACAACATTCAGTAGCACCGTTTTAGTAAGAGACCAATAGGTTATTACAGACAGGGAAGGTCTTATGCTTTTAGGCTAGTAGTTCACTGTGTGTGGAAACATGTTTGTTTTCTGTTTTTATGTTGATGTTGTTATTATTAAGTATGCCCAAGGAGTGTATAACAGGCTGCCATTTTACAGTGCCCAGAGTCTTAAGGTGGGGGAGGGGTGGCACAGTGTTGATAACTGTGGGCACCCTCATAAAGGCCTACTTTCTAGAACATAGTCAGTTCCACAAACTGAGGAAAGGGTAGGGTTTGGGAGAAAAGTGGGGGCTATTGTTAAAAGCCTAGGTCTAGTTGATTTTAGACATGCTGTAAAATACTGGTAGGTACATCTCAATCTCAGAGCCCCTGTCAAAGAGATCAGTTGTATATTTATCCTCTTTGTACATTCTGACCAAGCAACATAAATCACAGTGGTTGGATACGACATTGAAAGATGGAGGATGATTGCAGCCCTGCTTTGTGTCCAGAGACATCAGTATCTCTGCTGAGTTGTTCATCACTTTATTCACCTACCTGAGTCTTTTAGTGGAAGTGTTTTACTGTTTCACAGCCTTGGTTCCTGCTTCCTACACATTGGTTCAAAGTTTGACAGTCCAAGTCCGTATGAAGGATGTGGAGACTAGCAACGTGTTACTATTCAAAAGAATTAATGAAGTACTGAAATGGGCGGAGCCTCAAAGACAGCTGGATTACTGCTAAGGTGTTCTCCCGTGTTGGAGCAGAGTTGCACAAAACCAGGAAGAGGGTGTGTCTTGAAAGGAGGAGGGTTTCGCCTAAGAGTGAGTGACGTTTATAAGTGCCAAACAAAGGCGTTCAAGATTCGAAGGCCAAGAGAAGAGAAGAGAAGAATTGTATTTGAAAGTCTCCAGACCGCCGGTGGAGTTTGAAAGAAGGAGATTTGGACGAATGGCCACGCGAGACCCTGTGACCTGACTAAAGATTCAGACACACACACAGACATGTAGTGCCTAACCCTATCCCTGACTAAAGATTCAGACACACACAGACATGTAGTGCCTAACCCTAACCCTGACTAAAGATTCAGACACACAGACATGTAGTGCCTAACCCTAACCCTGACTGAAGATTCAGACACACACAGACATGTAGTGCCTAACCCTAACCCTGACTAAAGATTCAGACACAGACATGTAGTGCCTAACCCTAACCCTGACTGAAGATTCAGACACATACAGACATGAGTCTATCTATAACTCAAAGAGGCTCAGGTCCTCCCTGCACCAAGGACCAGGCCAGTGTATAGCCTCCTCCCTACACCAAGGCCCAGGCCAGCGTATAGCCTCCTCCCTACACCAAGGACCAGGCCAGTGTATAGCCTCCCCCCTACACCAAGGACCAGGCCAGCGTATAGCCTCCTCCCTACACCAAATACACTAAGTCACAGGCCAGTGTATAGCCTCCTCCCTACACCAAGGGACAGGCCAGTGTATAGCCTCCTCCCTACACCAAGGACCAGGCCAGTGTATAGCCCCTCCCTACACCAAATACACCTAGTCACAGGCCAACATATCCTCAACATTGGTTTGGGTCCATAGCATTATACAGTTAGTCTTAAGGATTTCAAAGACATGGATTGAGTTCTCAAAAGTGCATACCGATTTACTTTCACAAGAAAAAAGAAACACTGCTTTATACTATATTTCATAATTCTTCAATGGCCTCAATTGTTCACTTAGTTGTGGCGCGTTGTTGTTTTGATGTTTCTATTTTTTCCTCTCTTTCTCTCCTCTATTTGTGGTGTCCAGATGCCAGAGTTTGAGAAGTCAACGGTGCACATGCATGACCCTGAGAGGGTGGAGCAGATCATCTGTGGCCTCATCAAGGGAGGGGCCTCCAAACTACAGGTACACTGACTTGCATGAAGGCCTTGGATGATAGGACCATCCTCTCTGCTCCTAATGAACCTCCAGTCATCTTCTGGTATTGTAGTGCCATGGCTGTAGATTGAGATCATCACACATAACAGCTGCACAGTATTGTAGGAGAATAGGGTTGCCCTGCCGACTCTCTCTGTAGAGCTGTGTCTTTGTTTGCTCTCTGTCAGCCTCACAGTCTTTGCTTCGGTGTTGCAGATCATCACAGACTTTGACATGACGTTGAGCAAGTTCGCTGTCAATGGCAAGCGCTGTCCCACATGCCACAGTAAGTCCAGTGCTGATCTACCCTCCAGAATACTGTGCTGTATGACCGTCCAGTGCTGATCTACCCTCCAGAATACTGTGCTGTATGACTGTTCAGTGCTGATCCACCCTCCAGAATAATGTGCTGTATGACTGTTCAGTGCTGATCTACCCTCCAGAATACTGTGCTGTATGACTGTTCAGTGCTGATTCACCCTCCAGAATACTGTGCTGTATGACTGTTCAGTGCTGATCCACCCTCCAGAATACTGTGCTGTATGACTGTTCAGAGCTGATCCACCCTCCAGAATACTGTGCTGTATGACTGTTCAGTGCTGATCCACCCTCCAGAATACTGTGCTGTATGACTGTTCAGTGCTGATCCACCCTCCAGAATTCTGTGCTGTATGACTGTTGAGTACTTTTCACATTTATAATGAAGCAAATATTGCCGTGTATTTTCATTTATTAATCTGTCCGGCCTTGTGTCTGCTAACTCCTAGATATCATTGACAACTGCAAACTAGTGACGGAGGAATGTAGACAGGAGCTGGGCCAGCTGAAGGACACATACTACCCCATCGAGATAGACCCCCACCTGACCATGGAGGAGAAGTACCCCTTCATGGTGGAATGGTAAGGGTCCATTGGAGGAATTACCATGATGAATAATCCTAACCCTTATTGAATCATTGTTGACAAAAGTTTAATATAACCCATGTTTTTCCCCTTCAATCAAAGCTTTATTTAAACAATTTGTCTGAAATGCTTCCTCAGCAGTTTTTGTTTTGCTCGTCTCCTGGTTGAGCAGCTCAGCCTCCTCGGTTTAAGTTAGTGTTATGCCCGCTCCTCAATGCTTTGGTCTAAATGCTGTCAGGTATTTAAGGTGTACATGATGACTGTCTAAATGCTGTCAGGTATTTAAGGTGTACATGATGACTGTCTAAATGCTGTCAGGTATTTAAGGTGTACATGATGACTGTCTAAATGCTGTCAGGTATTTAAGGTGTACATGATGACTGTCTAAATGCTGTCAGGTATTTAAGGTGTACATGATGACTGTCTAAATGCTTTCAGGTATTTTAAGTCCCACACGTTACTGGTCAAGCAGAGGCTACAGAAGGACAAACTACCAGAGGTGGTGAGAGATTCAGAGGCAGCCCTGAGGTATGAACAAGGAAACTCATTTAAATTCCTCCTTTTCCATCCAAAGACAGAGCCTCAGTTACAGAGCAGGTGTATCTGTGTGCTATGTTTGTCTGTCTCCCCCAGGGAGGGCTATGAGCAGTTCTTTGACCGGCTGCACCAGCACAGTGTGCCCATGTTCATCTTCTCAGCTGGTCTGGGGGATGTGCTGGAGGAGATCATCCGGCAGGCGGGTGTCTACCACCCCAACGTCAAGGTGGTCTCCAACTTTATGGACTTCGATGACAAGGTAAGTCCTCTGGGTCATCAGACAGTAGACCAATGAGGAGGTTAGATGTCAGCCCCTGTTTCTGGAGCACTGGGGAAGGGTGTTGAGGCTTCAGCCCCTGTTTCTGGAGCACTGGGGAAAGGTGTTGAGGCTTCAGCCCCTGTTTCTGGAGCACTGGGGAAGGGTGTTGAAGCTTCAGCCCCTGTTTCTGGAGCACTGGGGAAGGGTTTTGAGGCTTCAGTTAAAATAATGGACGTCTGGTTCATGGGTTTAGATGCCCTGTCTTGCAAGTTCACCAAAAATATGTTTTCAACCATTTCCACTGTGGGTTGGTGCGGACGTTAGGTCAAAGGTAACTATGTTGAGGGCCCATAGCCTGGGTTTGTTTTACCTTTACCGCCCTAAAACATCTTAACAATGGCTGATGGAAGCTCTGTATTGGTTCCTTAGTGTTAGTAGTCTCTGATGGGTAGCAGTGCATTCTCCACTTCTCCACCAGGGGGTGCTGCGGGGCTTCAAAGGTGAGGTGATCCACGTCTACAACAAGCAGGACGGCGCCCTGCGCAACACCGAGTACTTCAAACAGCTCAAGGACAACTGCAACATCATCCTGATGGGCGACTCTCTGGGAGACCTCAACATGGCCGACGGTGTGCCCAATGTGGAGAACATCCTCAAGATAGGATTCCTCAATGACAAGGTAGACCTAGCCCTATCAACCTAACCCTATTAACCTAAACCTATCAACCTAACCCTATTAACCTAATCCTAACCCTATCAACCTAACCTAACCCTATTAACCTAACCCTAACTATTACCAAGATAGGATTCCTCAATGACAAGGTAGACCTAACCCTATCAACCTAACCTAACCCTATCAACCTAACCCTAACTATTACCAAGAAAGGATTCCTCAATGACAAGGTAGACCTAACCCTATCAACCTAACCCTAACTATTACCAAGATAGGATTCCTCAATGGCAAGGTAGACCCAACCCTATCAACCTAACCCTATTAAACTAACCCTAACTATTACCAAAATAGGATTCCTCAATGACAAGGTAGACCTAACCCTATTAACCTAACCCTATCAACCTAACCCTAACTATTACCAAGATAGGATTCCTCAATGACAAGGTAGACCTAACCCTATCAACCTAACCCTAACCCTATCAACCTAACCCTAACTATTACCAAGATAGGATTCCTCAATGACAAGGTAGACCTAACCCTATCAACCTAACCCTATTAACCTAATGCTAACCCTACTAACCTAACCCTAACTATTACCAAGATAGGATTCCTTAATGACAAGGTAGACCTAACCCCAACCCTATCAACATAACCCTATTAACCTAACCCTAACTTTTACCGAGATAGGCTTCATCAATGACAAGATATGCTGGATAACACCATCATTGTGCACAGTGCTTTGATGGGGAACATGGATTCTATTTCTATTCTGGGATGATGGTGGGAATGATGAAGTAAAAAGCACAGATAGTCCTCAGCCATTTTAGTTTGGGATAATGTATTGAGCGCTGAGTTCTCATCTGTCCTGTTTCAGGTGGAGGAGAGGCTGGAGAAATATCTGGACTCTTATGACATCGTCCTGGTGAAGGATGAGACTTTGGAAGTGCCCAATTCCATTCTCCAGAAAATTCTTTAACTGTTTCTCGGTCATCTCCACTGCTTTGATCAGCCGTTAGAAGAACCCAGTCCTAGCCAATGGGGGGTCCAGCCCTAGCCCCATGGGATTCAGTCCTAGCCTATGGGGGGGCCAGCCCTAGCCTATGGGGGGTCCTGCCCTAGCCCCATGGGGGTTGGAACGGACTACTCCACATCCCCCAGGTCCTCACCAGTACCAGCCTCCACCCTTGCCACTCTACTCAGACACTTTGTGGCCCATCTGTCTGGGATCCTGCTATGGACACTAACCACACGCCTCACTGCTGGATCTTTACTTTGCCTTTTGAAAATAGACTTTCTTCTCTCTGTTCTGAATGACATTTTTAAAGTTCTCTCTCTAAAGTTCACAACATGTCAGTCTTTGTTTGTTTGTTTGTTTGTTTGTTTGTCTGCGTTATTGTCCTCCTACCCAAAGTGACCGAATGGAAAACCGTAAGATTTAAATGATTGAGTTAAATTTGGCTGATGTTATTAATATTGTTTTTCATCTTTTTATTTTTGATATTGTAATGTTTGTATAAGTGTACAAAGTTTACATATCATAAACCAAGCCCCCACAGATGAACACGTTCCCAGCATGCACATCTCTATGGAACGCTGCTGTGTCCTGGGATGAACCCTGTTTCCCTTCTCCTTTGCAAAGTATGCAGTGATGCTATGATGATGTTCTGGTAATTCCATCAACCATCTCCTTCTGTTCAAACCAAGGGCTTATTGGGAAAGAAGTGTTGAGATTGAGTCCATCGTGTGCAATAGTTTGGATCCAAAGGAATACATGAAAATGCACTTTAAAGTTTGTATGGGTAAAATAGACACCCATTCATAAGAATGGATGGCACTACATTAGATGGATTTAAAAATGTATTTTCCTCTTGAGAACTACTATGGGTCCCTGTGTTCATGGTTTTAACACCCTTTTACAGACGATAATAGTTGACTACCAGAATCTCACCCTATCACTTACTAATCTGGAAGATGTACTTTTTTGAAAATGATTTAGAACAAAAGCTGTTAACATCACATATTTTTTAAATGAGTGCAACTCAATTTCTCCACAAAGCTAGCATGTACAATACAAGGCAATAGAATCTCATACACCATGTGGTGATATTAAACATAGTGGTGGAATGCCAGTACATCTAGTGAAAGGATAGGTCTGATTTTGTAAAATGTAATTCCTTTTAACATTTAGCAACCGTCATTAATATCAACCTTTTGTTTGTGGATCAAATTGGAATGCTACCTCAAATGTTTACATTTAGGTGGAGGGATTCTGTTCGTCTGCACCTTTGTTGTTTTTGAATATGTAAATGTATGTGCTGCCATCACTTGCATGTTGCCTTTTCTTATGGTTTATAGTATGTCTAAGAAGGGGATGAGTGATTTTGCCAATAAAATGGGCAGTAATATCAGACCTAGGCGGTGTTTGGTCTGATAGGTTATTTAGACTGGGCATGCCAAGAAAATGTAACACTCTGCCTCACCTGTAGGTGGCAGTAAAGTGGCACATAATAGGACCTGGACTGAGAAGCACCTTCAAGTCTTAAAGAACAGCAAAAGCTGGACCCTATGCAACGTGGCATTGAGTTCTTACATGTTGCTGCAGCGAGACAGCTGGCTCGTTGGTCTAGGGGTATGATTCTCGCTTAGGGTGCGAGAGGTCCCGGGTTCAAATCCCGGACGAGCCCTCCATTTTGCATTAGGACATCATTTCAGAAATATAGGACCATGCATTTTTGGCGACATATGCCGCCTGAAGAAGTTATCCACAAATTAGCTACTTTTACCTAACTGCAATCATGAAAAAACATTTTTACAAATCTTTACACACAAGAAACACTACCAATATTAGCTACTCAACAACATACAACACACTTTCACAGCTAAATGGAACCAAAACTAAAAACAAACGGAAAAATAAAGCTGGATACGTCTTTAAATATTAGGTTATGGAAAAGATATCAAGGCAGACGCCTCAGACATTTTGATGCCATAGATACTTTTCTAAATATCTCCAGAAAATCTCAGTGCGCCAGCAGTTTAAATAGGAATGACTACTCCTAAACTACTCTCTACTTAACTAAAGGAGCGTTCTTTTCTAACATTTGGACAACGTTTTTAATGCAAACTATTCTATAACATCTATATTTAGCCCCAGGCTATCTTTAGGCCTACTTATGCTCTAACATATTTTTCTTTGTCTCAGGGAATTTATGAGGCAAAGTCGAAGCTATAAACTATTTCTTTTTGGTAGAAGACCAGTTGGGAACAGCCGCTCGGATAGGCTTTCTACCAAGTATCTGAAACCATTCTGTATTCGCAAGTAGTCTTCATCAGTCTCAATCTCTGCCGGCACCTAGGGTTTGTTCCAAAACTGGGTTTCCCAAAGATCATCAGTGTCCATATCCGATCATGCGCACAATCATCCAACCTCACCGTTTGGCGTCAGTGCTATGACAACAGGGAGATGGCTTCATGCAAGTTGATAAGAGAGACTCAAGAAATGTGATTTGTCTGCTTTCAGCCGAAAATCGTTTACAGACAGGGTAATCTTTTTTGAGGTAAGCAAGAATCAAATGGAATGTAGTTGAAAGTTTCAGCGGACGCGACCAAGCCAGGCTGCTAGCTTGTCCAGTAACAATGTCAGCTAATAATATTAGCTAACTAGCCATCTACCAGGCTTTGTACATTACCTCACAAGTTACTACTGTTGCAACGATACAACTGAGCGGCACTGATATACTGGTTACTATCTGCATTCTTTTAATGTATAACCTCAGACAAATCTTGTGCGACCTCTCTCCTCTACCAGAAAGAATCAACAGATATAGCAATCTAAATATTTCTAAGCCATGTTTTTCTTTCTAGTAAAGGTGAGGCAACACATTAAAACTATCAAGGCAGTTTGACCTTTCATGCCTGGTGGTATGGTTTGGTTGAGCTTTACTTGAAAGACTTACTTCATCTAACCGAATGCTAAGGCATCCATGCCATCAAGGTGAATACTGGTAGTTATGTATTTTATGAAATTGTTGCTTCCTGTTGATTCTCTGGTGCATCAAATCCTCCTTTTGATACGTTATCTAAAGCCGTTGAATTGAGTTCAATATCCTTTATAACCATTCATACTTTACTAAACCATGTCCCTCACACAATGGTGGCCAATGTAACTTGTGGTGAAGTACTTTAATTGTACTGTTCTGTAGAAGGCGATAGGTTGGGGTGTCCTGGTCTCTTCCTGAGGAACATGACTGATTTGATCAGTCAGCTGGGTGCCATCATGGATTCCCTTCCTTCCTTCCTTCCTTGCTTCCTTGCTTCCTTCCTTCCTTCCTTGGTGGAGAGTGAACAGGGCCGTTACGTTGGCCTATGACAGCAGGCCTGTGGGTGAGGGAGCGCTGCTGCTCCTACTCCTCCTCACTCAGGATTAGCTGTCCATTCCACCTGCTCAGCAGTTGGCAAATTGGAAAGCAGCTTGGCACACTCCTTACAATCCGTGGTCATGTGACAAGCGTAGGATTAGTAGTGCTAGTTGCTGTGTGTCACTCACACATAAAGCAGGTCCACCACAGGTGGTTCTTTTAAGCATCACGAGGCAAAGCTACTCAGTCAGTCAGTGGTTGTATCTGTTAAGTGACTTGACCACTCTGAATCAAACCATTCAGCATTTTGAAGAACAGCCTTAACACACACACACACACACACACACAAACACACAGTAATACACACATCTCCATAAAGATGGGCACTCAGGTAACACTTACACAGCAATCCTCATCTATCTAGTTCAACCATTGAATCAGAATGAGAGGGGTTACTGCTTAAGGAGTAATTAGGGTTCGATGGCTGAGGATATATGACCCTTGTGACCTTACTAGACCAATGGCTGCCTACAATAGTCAGGTCAAGTCCAATTTATATGTATAGCACATTTCATACTCATACGCATTTCAATGTGCTGGTTTGCCTCGCTAAGGTTTAGGCCCATTAGATGGAATTATAGAATAGGGTATAATAGCGATATCCAGCTGATCTATGTCTGAATATCCTTCACACTCTAAACAGGACCAGGCCTCATGCACTTTACCAAATATCAACTGGAACAATGTTCAGACTACAAGCTGCTTGGTGTGGGGTAAACCATGTGCACATTTTTGGTCAAATACCTTTGATCTCAAATAGAAGAGGGGGCTTTAACTGTGGAGTTAGTCTGTCTATGCCCGGTAATCTGTTTTCAAACTCTTTCAAGGGCATCATTTTAGGTTGTTCTGGTATAAACATAAATTCAAGTACATGAACTCAGGTGTGTGTGTGTGTGTGTTTGCCTCTTTTTGTCTCTCCATTATAGGAAGGATGTCGTTGTTTAAGGCACGTGATTGGTGGGGTGCGGTGCTGGGTAAGGGGGAGGAGTTTGATCAAGGATGTCTGTGCGTTGGAGACATTGACAACAGCGGCACGGGACATGGTGAGTGTGAGTGTGAGTGTGAGTGTGAGTGTGAGTGTGAGTGTGAGTGTGAGTGTGAGTGTGAGTGTGAGTGTGAGTGTGAGTGTGAGTGTGAGTGTGAGTGTGAGTGTGGACACCAAAACAGGTATCAGTGTATCTCCCATGAAGTCTTAATATCTAGCTGAATGGCTGGGTGGCAGCTGAACCTGTCTCCCCTTCCCTCACCCCTCAAAGACAAGGTGGTTGTGGGGAGCTATATGGGCATGCTGAACCTGTCTCCCCTTCCTTCACCCCTCAAAGACAAGGTGGTTGTGGGGAGCTACATGGGCATGCTGCGGCTGTTCTCCCCCCACGCCACCAAGCCAGGGGAGCCAGCCCAGGCTGACGCACAGCTGCTGGAGCTGCAGCTACGAGACCCCATTATCCAGGTGGAACTCGGCAAGTTTGTCTCGTAAGTGCACATACTGTATATACAAATTGTAGTTGCTCAGGAATAAGGGTTTGTCTCATAAGTACTTTGTATTACAAGTTTGTGTTTTCAAAAATGACAGTTTGACTTAGATATTCAGGGATACAAGTTTGTCTAGTAAGTAAAGGAAAACAACTTTGTCTCCCAAGGACAAGCAAAGATATGATATGTATATGTATATGATATGTATATGTATATGTATATGGTTGCCAGCATGCATTCACAAATCACTAAAACTTCTGATTACATATTACATATATACAGAATAAAGTAGTAAGTAACATAATCTTTTTGATTTATATCTAATTACTTTGTATTATCTTTTTATTTCCACCATGTAATGTGAGGCAATTCTGTCTTTTTAATTGAGTTATCCTATAATTTAATTTGTAAAGGCTGAAAATGTAATTGTAATCCGATTATACACAATTAGTGTTAGTAAGTAGTAGTCTAAAAGTGAACATCTATTTACCAGAGGAATTCTCTGGCAAAGTAATATTTACATTCATTTCAAACATGTTAACCCTGAACGCACCCTGACCCTAAACCTAACCCTAACCCTAACCCTAACTCTAACCCTAATCCTGAATGACTCACTGGGTTGCATACAGTAATAATAGAGGATTCATATCATGGTCATCAATTCACTTGTTCAATAAGGATGAGTGTCTATCCATAACCATGACGTAACAGTTACCCACACTTGGTGGTGACCACTTTTGCGCACAAGTATTTGCCTTTGCTGCGTCCTCTTCATTTTCAGAGGCTACCCTTCAGGTGCCAGAACAGAAGCCTGCCTCTTTCACTGGATACTCCAATGGAACATTTAGGATGCTTCACCCTGTCTCAGTGTTTGTCCAGATAACTTTTACATCCTGTTTGACTGAAAGTTTCTGTGTGAGTCAGAAACCACATTAAAAGAACTTCCCTAATGATTTGATTAACCATGTTAGGTCTTAGCAAGTTGAAAATAGTATACACTCATGAAGATCAACCTTGTTATTTGACCAGAGGACGATATTTCATGAAACCCAAGCACTGCCATTCCCCCACAGCAGACTACAGGAAATGTTTTGAAAAGTTTATTTTTTGTTTAAAGTAGCACACATATTAATTATATGAACATGTAAGCTTACATATTTTTCTGTGTATACCAGTGTGTTCTGCAGTTTAGTCTAGGACAAGGTCAGGGTAAGTTGTCATTTGAAACTGTAAATACAAATGGTCAATCCATCATGGTGCCACCACAGTGGTTTCCTGCTCTACCTCCACACAGCATAAAGACCAGCCTTTCTCAAAGACATGCAGTCTATCCAAGCCAATGGTGTCACAAGCTGGGCTCATGATTGATCATTTTCTCTGGACTGGCCAAGTCCCAAACATAGCTGGGACTCCAGTATTAAGCCAACCGCCAAGTTGCTAGCACAGCTGCTCTGGTCTGGAGCCCAATACGGCTTTGAGATTTGAGAGGGTCTTTTTTCCTCAGTAGATTACTGAAAATGTTGTTTTTGGAAAACAAATTAACTTCGATGACGAAATGAGATGGTAGATCTATTGCTCCCTGGAGAACCCAGCTATTTAAGGGTCGTATTGAGAGAAGGAGGTGCAGAGTGGGATCACAGGGATTTAAGAGTTGTATTGAGAGAAGGAGGTGCAGAGTGGGATCACAGGGATTTAAGAGTCGTATTGAGAGAAGGAGGTGCAGAGTGTGGGATCACAGGGATTTAAGGGTATGTAATCACTGTGGTTTTTTTGTGGGTGCATAGGGACCTCCTGGGGAGCCAGGTTTCTGGGAAACCTTGGCGGTTTTTATAAAGAATAACTGCAGTTGGTCACCCGAGCAATGCGAGTCAGAATATTTCTAAATATGTCCGTTGGGAATATGTTTGGCCATGGAGGAAGTGGCTTTCAGTAAAGCATTTTTGATTAGCGTTTGGTTTTTCATTGAGTGTTTTTGATTGGCGGTTGGGTTTTCATTGACAGACAACAAACAGATAGCACGTTGTAAATATTCTCTCGACGAGAGACCAAAGTGATTTGTTCCAACAATGGGCAGTGCAGTTTGATGGGATGACAGAAATGCCTGGGGTCCATTTACATTGTGTTGTTCTCTGCACAAACATTGGAGCAAGAGTAGAAAGACACAATGTATGGTGCAGCCCTGTGAAGCTCCCAGCACATGTGGGGGGCATACTGTAGGGCTAGATCAAATAGATCTGTCACTGCCCAGTTTGTGTTGCATTGAACTGAAATGAGCTCATTCCCTTTTACTTTGTTTGAGGTTCAGCTCTCCTCCGGTTGCACACTTAAGATAAGTAGGACTCATCCTAACCTGTCCTTACTTCAGCTGTATAGGCGTCTTCTACCACTTCACCCACTTAATAACCCATGGTGGATATGAGATCAAAAGCCTGGCTAAAGGTTTGTGTGTTGTCGATCTCTGGGGCAGTTCAGCTGTTTGCTGGTCCCAGACACACGGCTCTGTTCAGTGAGAATGAAAGACTTGTGTGTGTGTGTGTGTGTGTGTGTGTGTGGGTGGGTGGGTGGGTGTGTGTGTGTGTGTGTGTGTGTGTGTGTGTGTGTGTGTGTGTGTGTGTGTGTGTGTGTGTGTGTGTGTGTGTGTGTGTGTGTGTGTGTGTGTGTGTGTGTGTGTGTGTGTGTGTGTAATCTCCCCTCTGTGTCTCCGTCCAGGTGTTCAGACCTGCTGCACCTCGCCGTGCTGCACCCCAGGAAGATCTCTGTCTACTCTGTCTCTGGTAATACCACACACACACACACACACACACACACACACACATGCATACTCTGTCTACTCTGTCTCTGGTAATACCACACACACACACACACACACACACACACATGCATACTCTGTCTACTCTGTCTCTGGTAATACCACACACACACACACACACACACACACACACACACACACATGCATACTCTGTCTACTCTGTCTCTGGTAATACCACACACACACACACACACACATGCATACTCTGTCTACTCTGTCTCTGGTAATACCACACACACACACACACACACACACACACACATGCATACTCTGTCTCTGGTAATACCACACACACACACACACACACACACACACACACACACACATGCATACTCTGTCTACTCTGTCTCTGGTAATACCACACACACACACACATATGCATACTCTGTCTACTCGGTCTCTGGTAATACCACACACACACACACACACACATGCATACGCACACGCACACACATGCATACGCACACGCACACACATGCATACACACACATGTACGCACACATGCATACGCGTACGCACACGCACACGTACACGTACACACACACACGTATGCACACACGCACATGCACACGCACACACTTTAGAAGCGTTGGTTGATTTCCCTCATCAGGCCGACTCAGAGTGATATTAGAGGTGGAAACGGCAGCCTTTCCACCTCACTGCCAGGCCACCTGTGGCTGATGATGCTGAGCGTTATCTAGTCTTTAGTCTTCACTTAGCCAGAGGCCTCTCTTTGAGCAGCAGGAAGTAGTTGGCCTGCTGGGTAACGTTGTCCTTGTCTTTGTGTCTAGGCACGGCTGGTAACGTGGAGCATGGCGCCCAGTACCAGCTCAAACTGGTGTACGAACACAACCTCCAGAGGACCGCCTGTAACATGACCTACGGCACCTTTGGAGGGGTCACAGGTAAGACCCCGCCCTGTTCAGCTCACTCTCCTGGAGGACCAGGGTTTCTGACTAGATACACCTTCTGTTAGGGTTAAGCAGATCTCCTAAGGTTTAATACTACAGATCTAGAGTAGAGTAGAGCAGATCTCCTAAGGTTTAAACTACAGATCTAGAGTAGAGTAGAGTAGAGCAGAGCAGATCTCCTAAGGTTTAATACTACAGATCTAGAGTAGAGTAGAGCAGATCTCCTAAGGTTTAATACTACAGATCTAGAGTAGAGTAGAGTAGATCTCCTAAGGTTTAATACTACAGATCTAGAGTAGAGTAGAGCAGTTCAATCCACACTCTTGTATCCTTGCCTTTGTTTCTTTCCAGTGTCAGAAGTGTTGCCTTATATGGTCATATGTTGGACTTTTCTGTCACACTGTCACACTGTCAGTTAGTCAGGCCCTGCACAGACATGGTAAAACGCATTGCACACACAGTTTTTAGTAAAGGAAACACCCTATTAGACTGTAAAATGGTAACTAGGGTCAGTGAAAAGCTAATTATGAAATAAGGGCTTTGTGTGTGTGTGTGTGTGTGTGTGTGTGGGGGGGGGGGGGGGGGGGCTGGGAGGGGAGTCTCCTCTGTTGTTGTTGGTGCATCAGTCAGGGCTTTCCTCTAGTTAGTTTTTCCGTGAGTCTGGAATGATCCGACAGGGCCACTGTGTGTTACCCTGACTGAAGCTCTGGGTCTATACCCCCCTCCTCACTCACACACACACACACACACACACACACACACACTCTGTGCATCACACCGCATTTCCTTCCCCTCTCTCTCTCTCTCGCTCTACCTTCAGCCCTCCTCCCTCTGTGCTTTCATAGACATCCACTCCTGTTGTTTGCTTCCACATGGCTCTCACTCATGCACACACACACTCACATGCACACGCACACGCACACACACTCGCATGCACATTCTCTCTCTGTCTTTTAGCAAGCTGCAGCTCCTGTCTCTCCTTCTCTCCTCCCTAGCTCCTCTCCTCTCTCTCTTTCCCTCTCCTTCTCTCCTGCCTAGCTCCTCTTCTCTCTCTCTTTCCCTCTCCTTCTCTCCTCCATAGCTCCTCTCCTCTCTCTCTTTCCCTCTCCTTCTCTCCTCCATAGCTCCTCTCCTCTCTCTCTTTCCCTCTCCTTCTCTCCTCCATAGCTCCTCTCCTCTCTCTCTTTCCCTCTCCTTCTCTCCTCCCTAGCTCCTCTTCTCCCTCTCCTTCTCTGGTGTGCATGCCGTTCCTCTGGATTAAATAGAGTCTTCTATAAATACAGACAGGGCATTACAGACTGCTCCTCAGTAAGAGGATCCACAATCCTAATCTCTGAGGCGCGCTGCCCTGTCCCTTCACCACTAGAGGGCAGCAGCGTCTATGGAATTAGACCAGACACAGAGGAGCAGCTCTGACATCGTCTAACAGTCAGTTTCCCATTGATTGACCCAACCCCCCCTCTCCTAGATTGAGTCCAGGGTTCTAACTGGATAGATGGTTTAAGAGGAGTGTGTGGGAGGCTACAGCTCTGGCATATCTGGTGGACTTTCTGAGTCAATAGAGGCTGGCAGTGTGTGTTTGTGTGTGTGTGTGTGTGTGTGTGTGTGTGTGTGTGTTGGTTTGAGTGAGTGAATGAGTGGGAAAGTGTGTGAGAGAGGATGAAAGTAAGAGAGAAATTGTGTGTGTGTGTGTGTGGCCAGACTCTGCCCAAAGCCAGGAGCAGTCTTCCTATTACAGAGGTGTAAGTGCAGCACCACATTTGTACACAACCTTAATATGGGTGCTCATGTTCAGCTGCAAAAACAGTCGCTCAAGAACACACACACACACACACACACACACACACACACACACACACACACACACACACACACACACACACACACACACACACACACAGACACATATTTTAGTACCTTACCTTGAGGTATAACACGCACACTCTGTGCTTTCTCCCGGTCTTCTCTTTGTAGAATGTTCTATTAAGTCCATTAGTATTATGGCCGTGTCTCCTTCCAACCCCTTAGATATTTTAGACCTGGGTGTGGCAGGGTTCCGTATCTGTTCAGTATACTGTAGGAGAACTCCACTATTTATTCAGTACTAAAATAAGATATTTAAATATATCAATATTTATACTTTCATAAGCTGTATGCCCTGTAGGGTACAGAGTCTCTCCCTCCCTTAGACAGACAGACTGGGACATGTAAATACACCTTAACAGACTCTGAGGTTGGGCTGTCAAACCCTGGACCTCCACTGCTTTAATGGCCACCTGTAGCATCACAGCATAAGAATAGCATAGCCACACACACACACACACACACACACACACACACACACACACACACACACACACACACACTCCTAAACATATGGGTTTAGAATACATGTGTGGAGTGGGGGTATCGAGTTTCTCTGTGTATTTCCTTTTTGATAAATGTTGATTGACTAAGTGTGTGTGTGTGTGTGTGTGTGTGTGTGTGTGTGTGTGTGTGTGTCTGCGTGTCTGCGCTGTAGGTGGTTCCCTCCCTGACCTCTGCTTGGTGGCAGTTTGAGTTATAATAGTGCAGTGAGGCCTAATTATAGTGCTCTGGTCACACAGCTCAGTACCAATGCTCAGTTTTATGGCTGTGTGTGTGTGTGTGTGTGTGTGTGTGTGTGTGTGTGTGTGTGTGTGTGTGTGTGTGTGTGTGTGTGTGTGTGTGTTTTCATCAAATGTGTCATAAAGTCTCAGGTTGATAACCTGCCACACACTTCACGCGCAGAAACATTCATACACACTCACACACCCACACTCACACTCTCCCACACACACACACACACACACACACACACACACACACACACACAGTGAGCCATAAAACATGCATTGGTGTGGTTGCTGGAAAGTCTCATGGAGGTGTTAATGGACATATCAGAGGCAGTAAGGGGGTGCTGTGTGCTAAATCTAACAACCTCTAAAAAAGAGTCTATATGACAGTGAGGGGGTGCTGTGTGCTAAATCTAACAACCCCTAACAAATAGTCTATATGACAGTGAGGGGGTGCTGTGTGCTAAATCTAACTACCTTTAAGAAATAGTCTATATGACAGTGAGGGGGTGCTGTGTGCTAAATCTAACAACCTCTAAAAAAGAGTCTATATGACAGTGAGGGGGTGCTGTGTGCTAAATCTAACTACCCCTAACAAATAGTCTATATTACATTGAGGGGGTGCTGTGTGCTAAATCTAACTACCGCTAAGAAATAGTCTATATGACAGTGAGGGGGTGCTGTGATTGAAGTTACTCTGTCCCTGTAGGTCACCACTCTCTGTGCATTGATGTACTGCTCTGTCCCTGTAGGTCACCACTCTCTGTGTATCCAGTCCATGGACGGCATGTTGATGTTCTTTGAACAGGAGAGTTACTCGTTTGGCCGTTTCCTGCCCGGCTTCCTGCTGCCCGGCCCGCTGGTCTACTGCCCCCGCACCGACACCTTCCTCACCCTGTCCTCCAGCCGCACCCTGGAGAGCTACAGGTAAGTCTGACCCTGACCCTGACCCTAACCCTAACCCTGCCTCCAGTCGCACCCTGGAGAGCTACAGGTAAGTCTGACCCTGACCCTGACCCTGACCCTAACCCTAACCCTGCCTCCAGCCGCACCCTGGAGAGCTACAGGTAAGTCTGACCCTGACCCTGACCCTAACCCTAACCCTGCCTCCAGCCGCACCCTGGAGAGCTACAGGTAAGTCTGACCCTGACCCTGACCCTAACCCTAACCCTGCCTCCAGTCGCACCCTGGAGAGCTACAGGTAAGTCTGACCCTGACCCTGACCCTAACCCTAACCCTGCCTCCAGTCGCACCCTGGAGAGCTACAGGTAAGTCTGACCCTGACCCTGACGCTAACCCTAACCCTGCCTCCAGTCGCACCCTGGAGAGCTACAGGTAAGTCTGACCCTGACCCTGACCCTAACCCTAACCCTGCCTCCAGTCGCACCCTGGAGAGCTACAGGTAAGTCTGACCCTGACCCTGACCCTAACCCTAACCCTGCCTCCAGTCGCACCCTGGAGAGCTACAGGTACACCTGACCCTGACCCTGACCCCAAGCCCAACCAGGGCTCAAAATTGCAACCGTTTTGGTCACATATGTGACCTAAGTGTAATCTGTGCGACCCAGAAATGTAATTAAGGAGCACTTGTGAAGAAAGAAAAACAACAAGAACACCTTTAGGCTTTAGCCAGAGACCTGTGGACGATACCAAACTGCCCTTTCTATGAGTGATGGCACCCATTCTAACCAGTGGAACATCAGTTTGACTTCTCTCTGCTGGTTTTAGATTGGTTAAACCATAAGGGAGGTCCATGTGAGTGATGGGAGTACACACTACTCTGAAGTTAGTCAAGGCTTGTTGGGACTGTTATGGTTGAGTTGTTTTGATTTAGCGAATGCTAGCCATCACAATTTGGATGTGGTGTTAAGGTTAATTCCATGGAGTCTAACGTTAGCTAGCGTACTTGTGCTTTAAAGGTAGTTCTGGTTCAGTTTGGTAACTGACATATTTCTGGTTCCTGACATAGTTCTGGTTCCTGACATAGTTGTGACATAGTTCTGGTTCTGGGTCAGGGTTCTAGGTAGAAGGAGTCAGTGTGACAGTCTCTCTGCAGCCTTTGTCTCTGAGTTCACTGGTCAACCATTCTACGTGCTCCCTTTACTGAGCCTGCTTAGGGGCTTCCTAGCTCTCTGCAGATTTGATGAATGAGGGATTGATTTTGTGCGTGTGCGTGTGCGTGTGTGTGTGTGTGTGTGTGTGTGTGTGTGTGTGTGTGTGTGTGTGTGTGTGTGTGTGTGTGTGTGTGTGTTTATCAGGGCAGTATTGGAGAGAGATCTTCTTTCATATAAATGACTGGGGCTGTTTCCTGTGACCAGGCAGACCTGATGAGTGATACTGAGTACACACACACACACACACACATAAATGTCCATGTGTATATTTAAAGAATGTTAGTACACACACACACACACACACACACACACACACACACACACACACACACAGAGCAGCAGGATTGGTTAAGCGTGTAGTTTGTGCTCTAGGTGTTTTTTATGAGGACTGCGCCCACACACACATGGACCGCACTGCACACACACATGGACCGCACTGCACACACACAGGCCACGCTCAGACATCTTTTATATATAGCTGGCTGTTGAGTGATGGTCCTAGTACACACATACTCACACATACACACACTCACACATACACACACTCACACACACTCACACATACACACACTCACACATAGTCACACATACGCACTCACACGTACACACACGACTGTCAATGACTTATTTCATACAAGATCGTGCAGGTACATATCTACACGTATGCAAACATATATCTGCCAAAGTACCACCAAGGGCTAATTCACAAGTGTGTTTGTGGCTTACCGTGTGTGTGTGTGTGTGTGTGTGTGTGTGTGTGTGTGTGTGTGTGTGTGTGTGTGTGTGTGTGTGTGTGTGTGTGTGTGTGTGTGTGTGTGTGTGTGTGAGATGTGGGTGGTGCAGGTGAATAATCAGGTTTTGGTGGTTTTCCTCCCATGCTAACAGAGCTTAATTGTGTGTTGTTTTTGCACTCATTCCGACTAATTCATTCAATCCCGGGCCCGTTGGCCACACACAGACCTCCCTCCAAAGAATAACACTGCCCTCTCACTGGAGGGAGGTCTGTTGAAGTCATGAGACAGATGATCATATGAAAAGGAAAATCAGGAGTTTAGATTTGAAAATGTTTTCCGTAAAGCTGAGTCCGAAGACCGTTCTCCACCTCCTCCCTCTCTCCACCCCCTCCCCCTCTCCACCTCCTCCCTCTCTCCACCCTCTCCACCTCCTCCCCCTCTCCACCCCCTCCCTCTCTCCACCTCCACCCCCATCCCCCCTTTCTCTCCATCCACATTCACCTTTTCCTCCCCTCTCTACACCTCCATCACACCATCACTTCCATGTCACCTTTCCCCTGCTGTGGTCTGGGCTCCTCTTAGCTTGGTCAAAGACAGAGAAAGACCTCCATCAGCCTGCTGCCTGTCCTAACCCTAACCCTATTAAACCTACACTAACCCTAACCCTAACCCTATTAAACCTACCCTAACCCTAACCCTATTAGACCTACCCTAACCCTAACCCTATTAAACCTACCCTAACCCTAACCCTAACCCGGGCTCCTCTTAGCTTGGTCAGAGACAGAGAAAGACGTCCATCAGCCTGCTGCCTGTCTCTTGCTCTGTCAAAGACAGGCCCTCCTTCTTTCTCCTCCTTTCTCTTCTTTCTCCTTCACGCTCTTCTCTTTCCTTCTTTCTCCTCCTTTCTCTTCTTTCTCCTCTACCCTCTTCTCTTTCCTTCTTTCTCCTCCTTTCTCTTCTTTCTCCTCTCCCTCTTCTCTTTCCTTCTTTCTCCTCCTTTCTCTTCTTTCTCCTCTACCCTCTTCTCTTTCCTTCTTTCTCCTCCTTTCTCTTCTTTTTCCTTCACCCTCTTCTCTTTCCTTCTTTATTCTCCTCCCTCTTGTCTTTCTCTTCTTTCTCCTCTCTCTTCTCTTTCCTTCTTTCTTCTCCTCTCTTTTCTCTTTTCTTCTTTCTCCTCTCTCTTCTCTTTCCTTCTTTCTTCTCCTCTCTCTTGTCTTTCCTTTTTTCCTTCTCCAAACCTTACACTAACATTATGTGATGCATGACCGTGTAGGCAAATAGTCACATATATTCAAACCGACATTTGCCAAATTATCTTCAAGGGCTAATTCAAAATTGTTTGTGACTTATCGTCTGTGTGTGTGTGTGTGTGTGTGTGTGTGTGTGTGTGTGTGTGTGTGTGTGTGTGTGTGTGTGTGTGTGTGTGTGTGTGTGTGTGTGTGTGTGTGTGTGTGTGTGTGTGTGTGTGTGTGTGTGTGTGTGTGTGTGTGTGTGTATGTGTATGTGTGTTTCCCCTAGGTATGAGACTCTGGCAGTAGCCACTGATGCAGAGAGCAGACAGGACGCTGACCAACCAGGCAAGACTGGAGGCAAGAGGCTACTGGTGAGGAGAACCTCTAATGTTCTAGAACAAAACCAGAGTGATGGTCTAAGGAGAACCTCTAATGTTCTAGAACAAAACCAGAGTGATGGTCTAAGGAGAACCTCTAATGTTCTAGAACAAAACCAGAGTGATGGTCTAAGGAGAACCTCTAATGTTCTAGAACAGAACCAGAGTGATGGTCTAAGGAGAACCTCTAATGTTCTAGAACAGAACCACAGTGATGGTCTAAGGAGAACCTCTAATGTTCTAGAATAGAACCACAGTGATGGTCTAAGGAGAACCTCTAATGTTCTAGAATAGAACCACAGTGATGGTCTAAGGAGAACCTCTAATGTTCTAGAACAGAACCAGAGTGATGGTCTAAGGAGAACCTCTAATGTTCTAGAACAGAACCAGAGTGATGGTCTAAGGAGAACCTCTAATGTTGTAGAACATTAAACAGGACAACAGTCTTTCTACTTGTTGTAAAGGAGTATTTAAAGATTGTGTAACAAAAAAAATGTAATACTAGTACTTGCTTACTCAGCTGATATTTTTCTCTAATAACTTAATCTCATGTATATGACTTTTGAAAGAAAATGTTATCTTTCCTAGGAACTTAAACTTGTTGGATTAGCAGATATTTTCTTTGTGTGTGTGTGTGTGTGTGTGTGTGTGTGTGTGTGTGTGTGTGTGTGTGTGTGTGTGTGCGCACGCACGCGCGTGTGCGCAGGCTGACTGGAGCTTGGTGCTGGGTGAACAGGCCCTGGATATCTCTGTGCCCTCTTTCTCTCACTCCACCTCCTCCATCTTTGTTTTGGGCGAGAGGAACCTCTACTGCCTGAAGGACAACGGCCACATCCGCTTCATGAAGAAGCTGGAGTACAACCCTAGCTGCTTCCTGCCCTATGCCTCAGGTAAGCAGACCCTAACCCCCTAACCCCAAGAGGATAGGAGAGGAGAGTGGCCTGGAGGTCACACACCAGTCTTTTCATTTGGACCTGTGCCCTCTCTGTGCCCACGTTCATGCCCGCCCTGCAACCTGTGTGTGTGTGTATTCGTGTTGGCTTCAGTGTGTGTGGTCCTCAGGTGGTAATGAAGCTAGACAGAAAAGGGGGTTTGTATGTGTATGGTTGCGCAGGCAGGCAGGCAGGCAGGCAGGCAGGCAGGCAGGCAGGCAGGCAGGCAGGCAGGCAGGCAGGCAGGCAGGCAGGCAGGCAGGCGTGAGAGATGGTTGGCTAGTGTGATTTGTATGTCTGTGTGGGGCTTTGGCACCAAACAAGTATTACAATATTCCACCTGTAAGATGCCAAAAATAACCTTTTTAACATCCAATAAACATTCTGCCATTGTTCAGTAATGTTTATGATTATCATTGGGTTTGAAATGACTGACATCAGGGTCACAGAAAGGGTTTCAAAAATTTTGAGGTCACTATTTTTATCTCTATATAAATGCATTCTAGCATCAGCTGCAAAACATATTTGGATATTTTTAGAATTGAAATTATATTGCTATAACCGAGTTCTGAATGTCTTTTTGATATGGCACTAGAGAAATATTTTAAGGCCATTATGAAATTCGCCAGATAAAAATGTTGATGAAACATGTATTGTGGTAACTGTGGTCTTTTTTATTTTATCATCACTATTATGATCACTATTCATCACTATTATTATTTTTCATTTAGTTTTTTCTTATCACAGTCTCACATAGTATAAGTCCTATGTTGAGGTGACTGTAATTCAATATTTTTACAGTCCTGTCTGGCAAATCATATTTATATAGTAGCATCATGTTTTTAGGGGGCACAACTTTTTGTTCAAAGCTCAACTTCCAAATGGTTTTAGCATAGTTATTATTTAAAATAAAATGAAAATTAAAAAAGTTATTTTATTAAAAAAATTACACTTGTGAAAAATACAGAGGACCTGACCTCTATGTCCTCAATGGAAGCTACGGCCCTGTCTAACCAAGGCATCCCCTTCAACTTATCTAACATTATGGCCTCTCGGTCTCCTTAGTGACGGAGGGCACCATCAGCTTGTTGCTAGGCAACCACAACAACATGCTGCTGGTGTACCAGGATGTGACTCTGAAGTGGGCCGCCCAGCTCGCCTGCGTGCCCGTGGCCGTGCGCCTCGCCAACTTCCAGTAAGTTTAACCCTTAGCCAGCACCTAGACACACACACACACACACACACACACACACACACAGACGCACACACACACACACACAGACACACACACACACACACACACACAGACAGAGACAGACACAAACCAAAACCAGTGTCCAGGCATGTTGTTGTTCATAATCTCTGATTGTTATGTTGTTAGGATTATCAGCTTCATCCACAATGATTCACAGGAGGAAATTACATCACAATGCCTTCCAGCTGGCCAATCAGAACAGATTAGGGAGTGGTCACCTCTTCTGATGGGATACAGAAGAATGATCATAATCAACGCGCAATCTGATACCATTACAAAGCAAAAACACCAACATGGCTTATATTGATAGTATGTGTGTATGAGTAAATAGAGTTTGCTGTGTATGTGTGTGTGCTGTGTATCACAACATCAATGGAGGTTCTGTCATGGCTAGGGATTGTCATGTTAGCCTGGCGTCGGTCTAGATCAGGGGTGTCAAACTCAAATACCCAGTGGGCCAAAATGTAAAACCTGAACAAAGTCGCGGGCCAACATTGAACAAATTGAGATTTTAATATGGACCCAAACAAGTTTTGCTTTAACATTGAATATGGAACAAGCATCGCTTATTACCATACAATATATAGTTTAATAGTGGAGACATGCAAAATCGAATTTCAAATGAAAAATCATATCAATGGCATTCATTTATTAAATAAATAAAATTTAAATAAAAATTGTATGCCTCTTTTCTATTTGCAGCCTTCTGATTTAAATACCAAAATAAACTTTTTCCACTGGCGAGTAATTTTACAAATAAAATGATAATAAATCAATCAACCATTCAAGCCCATGCCTTGTAGCAAGAAAAAGTGCATAAAGAAAACGTTACTTTTAGCTCGCTGACAGTTGTAGCGTCTATGTTGCTATGACTACTCTCACAGAGGAGAGAGTGTTTCTGGGTCCTGTCCTGATTGGCGCGCGAAAACCAGAGCATTATGGGATTCATAGTATTAGCGGTGAATGCGTTGTATAATACCGGCGGGCCAGCTCTAGTAGTAATTTGGTATTGTCTCGCGGGCCAAATATAATTACCTCGCGGGCCAAATTTGGCCCGCGGGCCAGAGTTTGACACCCATGGTCTAGATAGACCAATGGACAGAGGGCTAAGTTAATGCAAGGGACTGGATTTGATCCTGGTATAAGACATTTATTTGGAGAAAAACAATTTTTGTGGAATAACGTTTTTGGGACCTGGCCTTTTCCATGTTTCTGAAAGCCGTTTAGGCCTTACTGTTCACATCTGAATATGAGCACTTCCTCTCTGCGTCCCGCTGAGGAGGCCCCTAACCCCTTAGGCTCCCATCCTCAAGACTCGCACCCACACTGAGCTTGAAAAGTAAAAAACTAAAATATGAAAATGGAAAAAATGGCCGCAAAGGCCAAGTCATGGGTGAGGCTTGAATCCTAAAGTAGTCCTCTAAATCCAGAATACGCTGTAGCTCAGCCTCTTGGAACTATGGGCCATCCAAAATAACTTTTAACGACCTATTAAGTCTGCTTACTTTTCACTGCTATTCTAATAATACTTTGAAAAGTGTATTTTCCTCGCTGAAGTCCCTCATGCCTAAATAACATAATAATGTCCTGCTCAGAGGAGCCAACAGGTCCCCATCTCTGTAGCTTGTCTTTTTACTGTTCACTGTACATGGTAATAAGGGAGGGCCATCTTAGTCCATCCTCTGTAGATGATGTAAAGAATGTGTTACTAGAACACCAGAGACACAGCCAACAGGGTAGAATAGAGTGTGAAGTGAAAGTGTGTCCGGCTGAGTGTATGTGTTGTCGTCAGCTTTCCTGTGTGTGTGTGTGTGTGTGTGTGTGTGTGTGTGTGTGTGTGTGCAGCAGTAAAAGGCCTTGTGTTATGCCCCTCAGACACCCTCCTGTGCATGTGTGGGTCTCACCGCCCTGCTGGCCTGGAACCACAGCACATCTGGAACCAGTTAACACACGCAAGCACACACACACGCACACATTGCATCACAACGCATTTCCTTCCCCTCTCTCCCCCCCCCCCCCCCCCCCCCCCCCCCCCCCCCCCCCCCCCCCCCCCCCTTCTCTCTCCTTGTCCTCCACAGTGCACTGTGACCCTCCATGTAGTTTATGGTCTACACCTGAATCCAGCCTGAGGGAAGGAGGCCATTTCCTGAATCCACCACCACAATGCCATTCATCTCCTCCCAACTCATATATTTCATTCTGAGTTTGCTGGCATTAAACTTTCTTAGACTTTCTTCCACCTTCCCTCCAACCTCTCCTATTGAACCTTTAAATCCAGCCCTGAAACTCAAATGTTACGTAGAGGAGCGGAGTTTCACAGATCCTCCCTGTCTCTCTTGTTGATGGGCGTCTCCATTGCTTTGTCCTGTGCCAGTGATCTGAAGGGCATGGTGGTGACGCTGAGCAGCGATGGCCGTCTCCAGTGTTCCTACATGGGCACAGACCCCTCCTTCTTCTCCACACCCAAGGTGGACGCCCGTGAGGCTGACTACCAGCAGGTGGACGCCGAGATGAAGAGCCTGCAGAAGATCATCAGAGAGGCCACACGCACCCAAGGTAGGACCAGCAGCTAGGACAATACAGAACCAACCAGAACCAGCACAGGAGAACCTTCTAGAACCATTACAGAACCAACTAGAACCAGCACAGGATAACCTTCTAGAACCAGCACAGGAGAACCTTCTAGAACTATTACAGAACCAACTAGATCTAGCACAGGAGAACCTTCTAGAACCATTATAGAACCAACTAGATCTAGCACAGGAGAACCTTTTAGAACCGTTACCAAACCAACTAGATCTAGAGTAAGAGAAGTTTCTAGAACTGAACCAACTAGATCTAGAATAAGAGAACCTCAGAGGAACAATACAGACCCTTTTAGATCCAGCATAGAAGAACCCTCTAGAACCATTACAGAACCGACTAGATCCAGATTAAGAGAACTTTCTAGGGAGGTTACAGAACCACCATGTTCCACCATCTTAGCTGTAACGTTCTGTACCCTCTCCTAGACATCCTTCCAAAAACAGACAAAGAGGAGGACCTGACTGTCACAGCCACAGTCTCGACAAACATGGACAGCCCATCAGTAAGCACACACTCACACACACACACAAACACACAGACAGACATTTTCACACGCACACACACGCACACGCACACAGACAGACAGACAGACAGACAGACAGACAGACAGACAGACAGACAGACAGACAGACAGACAGACAGACAGACAGACAGACAGACAGACAGACAGACAGACATTTTCACACGCACACGCAAACACACACACACACACACACAGGCATTTCCACACACACACACACAGGCATTTCCACACACACAAACGTAGAATGTTTGTTCTGTCTTCACAGCAAGCCCTCATCCCAGAGATTGATGGATTAGCTGTTCCCTCAGTCACTGTGAAGGTAGGTCTCTGTTTCTCTGTTGTGACGTCCACACACACACACACACACACACTAAGTTTCAGTTTGTCTTCTTTGGATAGATGTACTGAGATGTTGTGTGTGTTCCCTGGGTGTGTGTCTCAGATCCAGGTGAGGAGTCGTTGTGTGCTGCAGAGCCCCAAGCTGACTGTGTGTGTCCAACCTCCACTGGCCCTCACACAGGAACACTTTGTCCTGGAGCACATGGGTGAGTCTGTCTGTCTGTCTGTCTGTCTGTCTGTCTGTCTGTCTGTCTGTCTCTGTCTGTCTGTCTGTCTGTCTGTCTGTCTGTCTGTCTGTCTGTCTGTCTGTCTGTCTGTCTGTCTGTCTGTCTGTCTGTCATACTGCTCTTGAGGGTCTCCAATAGTACTTCCTGCTCCTCAGGCCTTCAGGGTTAGGAGTTAGGGTTAGGAGTAAGGGTTAGGGTTGGGGTTGGGGTTAGGGTTAGGAGTAAGAGTTAGGGTTAGGAGTAAGGGTTAGGGTTAGGAGTAAGATTTAGAAGTTAGGGTTAGGGTTAGGGGTTAGGGTTAGGAGTAAAGGTTAGGGTTAGTAAGGGTTAGGGTAAGAGTTAGGGTTAGGGTAAGGGTTAGGGTTAGGAGTAAAGGTTAGGGTTAGGAGTAAGGGTTAGGGTTAGGAGTGCCCCTCCATATGTAAAGCATACAGACCAGGTGGAGAGGGTCATGTTGACCAATCATAGAATAGAATGGTGATGAGTCACCATCATGGTGACATGTTTGTTCGTCCCAGACAAAGGCAGCTCTAGCAGAAACGACTGACCTCCATCTGGGGTTTTGATGCAGCACTGAAGTCCTCAGAGTTCATCAGGATTTATTCATAATATTCCAAAACTCAAGTGGGCAAAAACAATGAATGAGGTCAGAGAGAGAGCCAGCCCAGGTCAAGCGACTGGTAGGCCCACGACTCTGAAGGGCGTAGTGGCATTTAGAGATGCCCTTGGTCAGGAAACGTTCAGCACCAGCCAGTGCTAGTGTGTGTGTGTGTGTGTGTGTGTGTGTGTGTGTGTGTGTGTGTGTGTGTGTGTGTGTGTGTGTGTGTGTGTGTGTACAGCCCTCATTCGGACTCTGCCCCTTGGTAAGTCAATGTTTGACACCAGGAGAGGAAGTGTGTGTTTCCTCTCTCTGTTTGCCCATGCTTTGATGAGTCTGTTATTGGCAAGAACCAAACAGGTACCAAGCCGCGCCACCCTTAGCCATGCGGCACAGCAGCCTTTCCCCTTCACCCAAATCAAACACACCCGTCTGCCCTCAGGCTCACCTCTAGCCTCTCACCTGGCACCCTGCTGGCCGACGTACTCACCCTAACCCTAACCCTAACCCTCTCACCTGGCACCCTGCTGGCCGACGTACTCACCCTAACCCTAACCCTAACCCTCTCACCTGGCACCCTGCTGGCCGACGTACTCACCCTAACCCTAACCCTAACCCTCTCACCTGGCACCCTGCTGGTTGACGTACTCACCCTAACGTAGGAGTCTGGGAGTGGAGGAGAAGGAGGCTAGGAGAGGCCAGAGGATGAAGGCCTTGGTCGGGTAGGAGGCTAGGAGACTAGGAGAGGCCAGAGGATGAAGGCCTTGGTTGGGTAGGAGGCTAGGAGACTAGGAGAGGCCAGAGGATGAAGGCCTTGGTCGGGTAGGAGGCTAGGAGGCTAGGAGAGGCCAGAGGATGAAGGCCTTGGTCGGGTAGGAGGCTAGGAGGCTAGGAGAGGCCAGAGGATGAAGGCCTTGGTCAGGTAGGAGGCTAGGAGACTAGGATAGGCCAGAGGATGAAGGCCTTGGTCAGGTAGGAGGCTAGGAGAGGCCAGAGGATGAAGGCCTTGGTCAGGTAGGAGGCTAGGAGAGGCCAGAGGATGAAGGCCTTGGTCAGGTAGGAGGCTAGGAGACTAGGAGAGGCCAGAGGATGAAGGCCTTGGTCAGGTAGGAGGCTAGGAGGCTAGGAGAGGCCAGAGGATGAAGGCCTTGGTCAGGTAGGAGGCTAGGATAGGCCAGAGGATGAAGGCCTTGGTCAGGTAGGAGGCTAGGAGAGGCCAGAGGATGAAGGCCTTGGTCAGGTAGGAGTGAACGGACACCAGCCGCTCCCCTGATTTCATTGTCTGGGAATTATTGTGCATTCTCCTGTAAACACTTCACAATCAGTGCAGGAATGTTTCTTTGAGTTGAAATATTTTCCATCAAAGTGTCCTTGACTAAAGAAGTTCCCTACTTGGTGTTCCCTTCTTTCCAGTTAGATGTCGTTGGTTAATGTAAGGTTAGGTTAAGGTTAGCGCTGTATTCATAACAAACCACTTCCCTCCATTTGCAGATCGGGAACAGACTGTAGATAAGGCTTTGTTCCACCAGCTCCTTATCACAGGCCACTCTATGGAAGGCTGAGGCTGCATTACAGGTGACCCCACCTGGATCTATGGACACAAGTCTATTGCTGTGTGCTGGTGGAGTAGCTACGCCCCTGGTGCTGTGTGTGTGTGTGTGTGTGTGTGTGTGTGTGTGTGTGTGTGTGTGTGTGTGTGTGTGTGTGTGTGTGTGTGTGTGTGTGTGTGTGTGTCCCTATCTGCAAGCCAGTAGTCTCCTCTGCTTGTTTGCTTAGGGAGCATGTTATCAGCCTCCGGTCAGTTATTTGGCAGTGTGTGGAAATATGAATATAAATATTTAAAACATGATTTAGTTTAGACTGAATGTCAGTTCAGTCATCAAAGGGGACCAGCTCTCCGTTAATTGGACTTTAGGTAGCAATGACACACACACACACACACACACACACACACACACACACACACACACACACACACACACCTCCCACTTTAGTTTAGGTAGCATTGGAACGGGTCACACACACAAACACACACAGAATGAACACTGCTCTGACTGCTATGTGTTCACACACACTGTCCCTCTACCAGTTAATCAGCAGCTCCTTACTGGAAATAATAACCCAGTATAACGCGCACACACACACACACACACACACACACACACACACACACACACACACACACACCTCCCACCTCAGCGACCTGAACCCCCCAGCAGCCTGGTTTGGTCCTGAATAGATGTGCTGATGTTACAGGACCACCATGCCAGACCCCACACCCAGCCACATCCCCGCACGCCCAGCCACATCCCCCCACACCCAGCCACATCCCCCCACACCCAGCCACATCCCCCCACACCCAGCCACACACCCCCACACCCAGCCACATCCCCCCACACCCAGCCACATCCCCCCACACCCAGCCACACCCCCCCACACCCAGCCACATCCCCCCACACCCAGCCACATCCCCCCACACCCAGCCACACCCCCCCACACCCAGCCACATCCCCCCACACCCAGCCACATCCCCCCACACCCAGCCACAACCCCCCACACCCAGCCACATCCCCCCACACCCAGCCACACCCCCTCACACCCAGCCACACCCCCCCACACCCAGCCACATCCCCCCACACCCAGCCACACCCCCCCCCCCACACCCAGCCACATCCCCCCACACCCAGCCACACCCCCCCACACCCAGCCACATCCCCCCACACCCAGCCACACCCCCCCACACCCAGCCACACCCCCCCACACCCAGCCACATCCCCCCACACCCAGCCACATCCCCCCACACCCAGCCACATCCCCCCACACCCAGCCAAATCCCCCCACACCCAGCCACATCCCCCCACACCCAGCCACATCCCCCCACACCCAGCCACATCCCCCCACACCCAGCTGTTCTCCTCACTCCATCTCTCATTCATCCTCTCGTCCTCTGTCTGGTTCTGCTCATGTCTTTATCTCTCCATCTCTCATTCATCCTCTCGTCCTCTGTGTTTCTGCTCATGTCTTTATCTCTCCATCTCTCATTCATCCTCTCGTCCTCTGTCTGGTTCTGCTCATGTCTTTATCTCTCCATCTCTCATTCATCCTCTCGTCCTCTGTCTGTTTCTGCTCATGTCTTTATCTCTCCATCTCTCATTCATCCTCTCGTCCTCTGTCTGTTTCTGCTCATGTCTTTATCTCTCCATCTCTCATTCATCCTCTCGTCCTCTGTCTGTTTCTGCTCATGTCTTTATCTCTCCATCTCTCATTCATCCTCTCGTCCTCTGTCTGTTTCTGCTCATGTCTTTATCTCTCCATCTCTCATTCATCCTCTCGTCCTCTGTCTGTTTCTGCTCATGTCTTTATCTCTCCATCTCTCATTCATCCTCTTGTCCTCTGTCTGTTTCTGCTCATGTCTTTATCTCTCCATCTCTCATTCATCCTCTCGTCCTCTGTCTGGTTCTGCTCATGTCTTCATCTCTCCATCTCTCATTCATCCTCTCGTCCTCTGTCTGTTTCTGCTCATGTCTTTATCTCTCCATCTCTCATTCATCCTCTCGTCCTCTGTCTGTTTCTGCTCATGTCTTCATCTCTCCATCTCTCATTCATCCTCTTGTCCTCTGTCTGTTTCTGCTCATGTCTTTATCTCTCCATCTCTCATTCATCCTCTCGTCCTCTGTGTTTCTGCTCATGTCTTTATCTCTCCATCTCTCATTCATCCTCTCGTCCTCTGTCTGTTTCTGCTCATGTCTTTATCTCTCCATCTCTCATTCATCCTCTCGTCCTCTGTCTGTTTCTGCTCATGTCTTTATCTCTCCATCTCTCATTCATCCTCTCGTCCTCTGTCTGTTTCTGCTCATGTCTTTATCTCTCCATCTCTCATTCATCCTCTCGTCCTCTGTCTGTTTCTGCTCATGTCTTTATCTCTCCATCTCTCATTCATCCTCTCGTCCTCTGTCTGTTTCTGCTCATGTCTTTATCTCTCCATCTCTCATTCATCCTCTTGTCCTCTGTCTGTTTCTGCTCATGTCTTTATCTCTCCATCTCTCATTCATCCTCTCGTCCTCTGTCTGGTTCTGCTCATGTCTTCATCTCTCCATCTCTCATTCATCCTCTCGTCCTCTGTCTGTTTCTGCTCATGTCTTTATCTCTCCATCTCTCATTCATCCTCTCGTCCTCTGTCTGTTTCTGCTCATGTCTTCATCTCTCCATCTCTCATTCATCCTCTTGTCCTCTGTCTGTTTCTGCTCATGTCTTTATCTCTCCATCTCTCATTCATCCTCTCGTCCTCTGTCTGTTTCTGCTCATGTCTTCATCTCTCCATCTCTCCTCCTTCCTGTCTCTGACTCCCCCTCTGTTCACCGCTGTCCTCCAACTCATCTGTGGCTCGCCCTCCATTTCCCTCTCCCACACACACACACACACACACACACACACACACACACACACACACACACACACACACACACACATGCATACACACATGCATACACACACACACACACACACACACACACACACACACACACACACATGTGCACACCCACACACCCACACACACACACCCACACACGTACACACACACACACACACACGTGCACACACACGTGCACACACACACACTGACGTCTTTCTTGTCTGTCTGTGTTTGATCCCTGGCATGGTGTTCCAGTCAACAGCTGTTTGTGTGAGAGAGTGTGTGTTCCTGATTGGAGTGTGTGAGCTGTTAGTGTGTGAGTGTGTGTGTTCCTGGTTGGAGTGTGTGAGTGTGTGTGTTCCTGGTTGGAGTGTGTGAGTGTGTGTGTTCCTGGTTGGAGTGTGTGAGCTTGGCCACGTTCTCCTGGTTGTGGTGCCATGTGTCTTTGATTCTGTCACTCAGTGTGTGGCCATGTGAGAAGGGTTAGGGGAATTTGTTTCTGAGCACAAGCACACTGACTGAGTGTGCTTGCATGCGTTCGGGTGTCTGTGTGTGTGTCTGTGTGTGTGTCTGTGTGTGCATCTGTTAGTGTGTGTGTGTGTGTGTGTGTGTGTGTGTGTGTGTGTGTGTGTGTGTGTGTGTGTGTGTGTTTCACCACAGGATTCCCTGTTTAGAAGCCACGTCCTGCATCCAGGGTCTGTCCAGGGGCCTTGGTGCTGCAGCGTGTGGTGTTTTTATTGTGTTTTCACCCTTTATTCATCTCAGATGGCAACCAAGACCCCAGTACAACACACACTGGCTCCTTTGTTCTCTCTCTCTCGCTCTCTCTTTTTCTCTTTCTCTCTCTCTTTTTCTCTTTCTTTCTCTCTTTCTCTCGCTCGCTCTCTCGTTCTCCCTCTTTCTCTCTCACATTCTTATGCTTTATGGCTCTTGTTGACACTTCATCTCTGTGGCTGTCTTAATATTTGTTTACCTACTTTCCTTTCTTCTCCAATGAGAATCATTCTAAGGTCAGAGTTTTCTATTCAATTTATGTAGGTTAGTTTTCTGCAGAATCATTTGATTGAGGAGTTGCCAGTATTAAGACACAACACACTAAAGAAGGCCCCTTCAGAAAGCCTTCAGGCTGGTCTGCCAGCCAGAGAGATGTCCCTCCTTCAAGGCCTGCTTATATCCAGCTTGGTCCACCTCCCTGAGGAGGCCTGCTTATATACAGGGTTAGGGTTCCATGGAGATATGGGTTAGGGTTAGGATTAACACCAGGACCATGGAGATATGGGTTAGGGTTAGGGTTACCATGGAGATATGGGTTAGCCCAAGACGTTGATGGAAGCTCCACCCAGACATCAACGAGCCCCCCACCCCTCCAGCCTGTCCGTGTGGTATGGACCCCCAGGTCTTTCTGTTTGACCCCTCCAGGCGCAGAGGTCATCCAGGGTCAACACAACATGTCCTCTGCCACTTCTCCTACTGCCCAGGGGTGGGGGGGGGACAAACAGACAGAAAGAAAGAGAGAGAGAGTGGAGGATTTAGGAGATGGAGGGATTAGTGCCTCCTTCCATTGTGCTGCTTGTTGTCTTGGGTTGGGTAACAGCCATGGCTGGCCCTTTTTGGTCTGTCTTTCTGTCTCCTTTCTTTCTTTTTCTTTCGTTCTTTCTTTCTTTCTTTCTTTCTTTCCTTCTTTCCTTCTTTCCTTCTTTCCTTCTTTCCTTCTTTCCTTCTTTCCTTCTTTCCTTCTTTCTTTCTTTCTTTCTTTCTTTCTTTCTTTCTTTCTTTCTTTCTTTCTTTCTTTCTTTCTTTCTTTCTTTCTTTCTTTCTTTCTTTCTTTCTTTCTTTCTTTCTTTCTTTCTTTCTTTCTTTCTTTCTTTCTTTCTTTCTTTCTTTCTTTCTTTCTTCCTCTCCTCTCCTCTCCTCTCCTCTCCTCTGTGAAGTCAAGTGTGTTTACATAACCCCAGGGTTTTTCTGTACTGCTGTGTACTACTGTGTGAGCTAGGAGCCATGGAGGAGGAGGGGGGTGGGGGGGGGAGGAGGAGAGAGGTAGAGGAGGAGGAGGGGGGGGGGGGGGTTGAAGGAGGAAGCAGAGTAGTGTCAAGAGGAGAGAGGCAGACTGCTGCATAGCTGGGGTTCAGTCACCTGTGCTGGCCCTACTCTGCAGCTCTCGTCTGGCATGTCACGGCCCATTACACCACCACACCCAGCCTCACACACACACACACACACACACACCCTCACACACACACACACACACACACACACACACAGTGGGGGCCTGTGTGTGCGACCGCTTGAAGCCATTAGCTGAAATCTATCCTTTCCTCCCAGTCTGTATTTGATCTCTTGCTGACTCTTTTCCTCTCTCCTTCTCTGTTATGCTCTCTCTCTCCTCTGTTTCCCTCTCTGTTTCTCTCTTTCCCTACCTCTCTGTCTCTCCCTCTCTCCTTCTCTGTTTCCCTCTCTGTTTCTCTCTTTCCCTACCTCTCTGTCTCTCCCTCTCTCCTTCTCTGTTTCTCTCTCTGTTTCTCTCTTTCCCTACCTCTCTTTCTCTCCCTCTCTCCTTCTCAGTTTCTCTCCTCTCTCTGTTTCTCTTTGTCTCCCCCTCTCTTTTTCTCTCCCTCTCTCTTTCCCTCCCAGTCATTCTGTCTTCAGCTATGATTGTGTGTGTATCAGCCTCTCTAATGTGTTTGAAAGTAGTCTGGGTAATGTTGTTAATCTCGCTGTCTTCACGTCCCCCTCAAATGTTTGAGCACATGTGCTAGCTGAGCATAGAAGTGAGGGTGTGTGTGTGTGTGTGTGTGTGTGTGTGTGTGTGTGTGTGTGTGTGTGTGTGTGTGTGTGTGTGGGGTCTGGTTAGTGTTGGGAGTCCTGTTTCCTGACCTGTTGGCACTAGACGTGCTGAGTTGTCATGTACATTGCATGTTTGTGTGTGTGCCCTGGTGCTCCATTGAGTTCTACAGTCTGTCCATGGGAGGAGCTGCTATGCCAACGCCCCCTTGTGGCCACTGTTCTGCTTGCGTTAGAGGAAACAGAATAACTGAAGAAACCAAAAAGTGACGTTCAACGTGCATTTTGATGAGATGTCATGTGGTGTTTCACGTTGCCCATGAGAAAAGCGCGCCGTACGTCAGCGTTTGGGCTGGTGTGTTCAGTAGAATGTGTGACTGATATGTTGGTGTTTGTTGCCAGGTGTTGGTACCACCACGGTGATCACCTTCTCAGCCTTCCTCAACGGACTTTATCCACCAGCTGACCTCACTGGAGACGTGGCTGTGTCCTACAGCTCCCCAACAGGTACACACACACTAACACACACGCACACACACACACACACACACACACACACACACACACACACACACACACACACACACACACACACACACACACACACACTCACACACACACACACAGGTACACACACACTACTCTGTCTGGTTCCAGGCTGCTCTGTCTGGTTCCAGGCTGGGCTGCTCTGTCTGGTTCCAGGCTGGGCTGCTCTGTCTGGTTCCAGGCTGCTCTGTCTGGTTCCAGGCTGGGCTGCTCTGTCTGGTTCCAAGCTGGGCTGCTCTGTCTGGTTCCAGGCTGCTCTGTCTGGTTCCAGGCTGGGCTGCTCTGTCTGGTTCCAGGCTGCTCTGTCTGGTTCCAGGCTGGGCTGCTCTGTCTGGTTCCAGGCTGCTCTGTCTGGTTCCAGGCTGCTCTGTCTGGTTCCAGGCTGGGCTGCTCTGTCTGGTTCCAAGCTGATCTCTAGGACATATCTCCTTCCCCCTCTTCATTCACATCCAAATGTCCCAGGCTTTCACCATGTTTTCACTCCATTTAAAAACCGGCTCATAAAAAGCAACGCTTGGACTATTGTTTCCCTTGGACGG
>CM030178.1:19813471-19820971 GCA_017639675.1 Aplochiton taeniatus | reverse complement strand
GTGGGAGAGAGAGAGGAGAGATCACCATCACACAGCAGCACCTCCTGGCATCTCCACACACAGGACCCCTACGCTAGATTAGATACTCACAGATCTCTGGAGCCGTGTGTGTGTGTGTGTGTGTGTGTGTGTGTGTGTGTGTGTGTGTGTGTGTGTGTGTGTGTGTGTGTGTGTGTGTGTGTGTGTGTGCGTGCGTGCGTGCGTTAGGTAGAGAACCAGAACATGCTTGAGACTCAACCTGCATGACTATATTTTGGGTGATTATCTCTCACTTTGTTGTAAACATTTCACTACACTGACAATTGGCCCTTACACTGGGTCCCCACAGAGTCCCCCTACACACACATGAACACACACACACACACACACACACACACACACACACACACACACGTTGTATAGCCAAACACCAGGCTTACCTGTGCCATGCGGGGACACTTCATTGGAGTTCCTCTGTTTCTCTTCACGCTACAACCAGGGTTTATAACGCTTACTGTGGTGTGATTTAAACCCTCTTGTTCTTCTGTTCTTCTGTTTCAAAGTAGGAAAACACTTTATTCCTGTCTGAAATTCTGAAAACACTTTATTCCTGTCTGAAATTCTGAAAACACTTTATTCCTGTCTGAAAGTATGAAAACACCAAGTTCTTCTGTCTGAAAGTATGCTGTTTGTAGTTGTGCTTTCAACCAGCAGTCTCTTCATAACTGACTAGCTGGTCAAAACAGAGTTCTTCTGACACACACACACACACACACACACACACACACACACACACATACACACAAGAATGGAACAATTCATGAAGTATTTCAAGGCCAATGATGCTGCTCCAATATGATATATGGTGAGTTCATGGTGACGTCTATTTGTCTTTGGTTCTCTGTGAAGAGTTTTCAGAGAAGGCCACGGATAAGGAGGGCAATACTCTGGCCTTCCAGTTCATCTCAGGGGCCCGCGTCACTGTGCTAGCCTCCAAGACCTCCCGTGAGTCTCTCTCTCCCTCACACACATACACACACACACATACACACTCACTCATTCTCACACACACACATACTCACTCACTCACACACACACGCACACACACACACACACACTCCCACACACACTCCCTCAGACGTAATGGTTTGCGCCTGCTTTACACAGAATACACCATCAGCTTTAGCACCAGACTAGACTGCTGGTACTCTCCTGCTCTTCTTAACCCCTTCTGCTGCCGTGCCGACAGAGCGCTACCGTATCCATAGCGACGGCTTTGAGGACATGTGGCTCGTGGTGAAGGAGTTGGTGCAGCGCTTTGACCAGCACTTCACCAAGCAGGGCATCAAAGACTTCAGGAACAGCTTCGCCGGACCCATCCCCCTCAGCGAATACTTTGAGACTGTAGAACACCACTTTGAGGTGCACACACACACACACACACACACACACACACACACACACACACACCTCGTTTAGCATCCAAACCCTTAGCAAGGACTTTCAGACATTTAGCTTTGCTATGTTGTGTGTGTTTCAGCTTCGTGTGAGTGCAGAGAAGTACCAGGACCTGCTGTCGGAGCGGGCGGTTCAGTTCCGGGCCATTCAGCGCCGCCTCCTGACCCGCTTCAAAGACAAGACGCCAGCACCGCTTCAGAACCTAGACACACTGATGGAGGGCACCTACCGCCAGGTACACACACACATATCTACACACACACGTACACACACACATTGATGGAGGGCACCTACCGCCAGGTACACACACACATATCTACACACACACGTACACACACACATTGATGGAGGGCACCTACCGCCAGGTACATACACACACACACACACACACACACACAGACACACACACACACTGATGGAGAGCACCTACCGCCAGGTACACACACCAACACACACACATAACTACACACACACACACACACATCTACACACACACACACACACACACAGACTGATGGAGGGCACCTACCGGCAGGTACACACACACACATCTGCACACACACACACACACACACACACACACACACACACACACACACACACACACACACACTGATGGAGGGCACCTACCGCCAGATACCACACACACACACACACACACACAGACACACACACACACTGATGGAGGGCACCTACCACCAGATATCACACACACACACACACTTGAGACAGCTAGGTAGGTACACACTCATACATATGTCGATATGTGCCTCTGACACACACACAGATTATATGTCTGGTGGTGTGTGTACAGTCTGTCTCTTCAGACGCCATTAACGCTGGAGCCTTCATTTGGAAATGATTAAACAAAGCAACCTCATCAGACAAGCTCTGTCTCAGACTGTGGCTTCCTGGTGTGTGTATGTGTATGTGTATGTGTGTGTGTGTGTGTGTGTGTGTGTGTGTGTGTGTGTGTGTGTGTGTTTGGTGGTTGTGTTCTTTTGAAGAGGGGGATGCTGGTATGTGGCACCCTTCCTCCTTCATTACTCTGTGTGTGCGTTTGAGTGATGGGCAATGATGGTCTCTTAACGTTGCTATTTACCGTAGGGGCTCGTTTGGTGGGGCGCTATGGCAACGCCGTTCATTATGGTCATCAGCCAACTCCCTGCTCTAGGAGCATGTGAACCAATCAGACAGCTGGGAGAGTGTCAGTACCCAATCAGACAGCTGGGAGAGTGTCAGTACCCAATCAGCCGGCTGGGAGAGTGTCAGTACCCAATCAGACGGCTGGGAGAGTGTCAGTACCCAATCAGACGACTGGGAGAGTGTCAGTACCCAATCAGACGACTGGGAGAGTGTCAGTACCCAATCAGACGATTGGGAGAGTGTCAGTACCCAATCAAACGACTGGGAGAGTGTCAGTACCCAATCAGATGACTGGGAGAGTGTCAGTACCCAATCAAACGACTGGGAGAGTGTCAGTACCCAATCAGATGACTGGGAGAGTGTCAGTACCCAATCAGACGACTGGGGGAAAGGAATGAGACTCTTTCTGGTCCCTCCAATATAGTCGGTGTTAAAAAGTATTTCAAACTGACCTACTTTAAAATGGTAAATAGCTGGAATAGCAGAAAAACGCTCCCTCATTCTGTTTCTGAAAATCATTAATTCTGTGCAATGTTAATGGTCCACAGCAAAATAAAATGTCACTGTATTATTTTTTATTTTTTTTAAAACTCTAGGCAAACTCCAAATAAGAGAAATGTTTTAGTTACTAGGAATTTTCTATCACTTATCAGCTTAATGATCTGATGCCACTGTAAGTGAGAACCCCTTCTCTTCTTTAACTTGGTTGTTCTAGTAGCATCTTTAGCATGGGGGCTAGCAGCTCAGGCTGACACAGCACTGTAGCCTGTCTGTCTGCACTGTAGCCTATCTCTCTGCACTGTAGCCTGCCTCTCTGCTCTGTAGCCTGTGTCTCTGCACTGTAGCCTGTCTCTCTGTACTGCAGCCTGTCTCTCTGCACTGCAGCCTGTCTCTCTGCACTGCAGCCTGTCTCTCTGCACTGCAGCCTGTCTCTCTACTCTGTAGCCTGTCACTCTGCTCTGTAGCCTGTCTCTCTGCACTTTGGCCTGCCTCTGCACTGTAGCCTATCTCTCTGCACTGAAGCCTGTCTATCTGCACTGTAGCCTGTCTCTCTGCTCTGTAGCCTGTCTCTCTGCTCTGTAGCCTGTCATTCTGCACTGTAGCCTGTCTCTCTGCTCTGTAGCCTGTCTCTCTGCACTGTAGCCTGCCTCTCTGCTCTGTAGCCTGTGTCTCTGCACTGTAGCCTGTCTCTCTGCACTGCATTCTGTCTCTCTGCACTGCAGCCTGTCTCTCTGCACTGCAGCCTGTCTCTCTGCTCTGTAGCCTGTCTCTCTGCTCTGTAGCCTGTCTCTCTGCTCTGTAGCCTGTCTCTCTGCACTGTAGCCTGTCTCTCTGCTCTGTAGCCTGTCTCTCTGCACTGTAGCCTGTCCCTCAGTGATGCACTGCGCTAACCCTTCCGTCCATCACAGTCTCACTTCCTGCTTCCCGCCATCCAGCGGCACGCATTCCGGAATGTTCTGACACTCTATACGCCCTGTAATATATACACACAGTCCATAATGGAGACTATCGACAGCTACTCAGAACCCTGATGAATATGTCAAATTAATAATTCAGAACTTGCCAGATAAGTTATATGGCCAGTTCGAGGTTGTTAGCAGTTGCTGATGCCAGCTCATTTGTGTTGTGTTTCTTTCAGTCATTGTTTTAAGGGTTCAAAAACGTTTATTCAAATGGATAGTTGTTTCTCTCACAGCACCTGATGTCTGATGGATTTTTCAGGAGGTTCTGTAAGGTGTTTCTCTGGCGCGGTTTCATTTTTTAGATAAAGAAAATGTTTAGTAAGCTGTGCGTAACATTCCTCTCCTTGTAACCTTGACAAGGATAATGGAGGCTGTGCCAAATTAGGAATGTGGGAGGATTCCCCTTTCATTTCCAGCCTGGTAAATGTTTGGGATTTCCCCTTGTTAGTCTTTGTGTTTGAGTGTTGTCACACATGTGTTCCTTGGGAAATAAAGCAGCTCTGGCCTGCATTCATATCTGGTCTTCATTCATTTTGGCTAGGATAATATTTCCATTGTTCATGACTCCACATGCCTATACTTTATTCATGGAGCCCAGATGCTCCTGAAGCAGACTCAGGAGAATGGCTGGCCAGAGAGGTGTCTGTTTCTTCCACTGCTCCCCTCTCCCTACTTAAAAAGCCATCACTCCCCCTGGCCTTTATCTTCCTGGCTCTTCCCTCTAACTCGGACTTGATTCATCTCTGGCAGGTACCGAGAGGTTAGCCAGAGGGCTAGCTTAGCTTATGGTTAGCCAGAGGGCTGGCTTAGCTTACGGTTAGCCAGAGGGATAGCTTAGCTTACGGTTAGCGTTCTCCACTACTCAGCTGTCACTCAAATCAAAGAAAACACGGGTCTAGAAATGGAGGACATGGGAAGGAAAGAGAGAGGACGGTGAAGCCCAGGAGCCGGTTTGGATAAATATTTTCCCAGTGTTTCCCTCCGAGGGAGAAATGTACTGGGTTGTTAGTGTTAGCGGCCGAGGCTAGCGTAGCGTAGTAGAGCGGAGGCTCCCTGTAATTAGCAGTTCAAACGCTGGGGGTGGGCTGCTGCCAGGGCTGAGTGACAGGCTACCGCTGGGCCCCTTGCCCCCCGTAATGGAGGCTTCTCGCAGACAGCCGCTTGATTTATTTGGCCCCAAATGGAGCGCTAAACACAGTTAAACACGGCTAAACACAGATGCCACTGTGCAGGCCAGGCCCACTGCCATTAATGGCCAGCGCGCTCTCTGAGATATGTCTGGGACCTGTGTGTGTGTGAGTGTATGCTTGTATCTCTATGAGGTATGTGTGTGTTACACTTTTCTGATACTATGCATGTTTGCACGGGACTGTGTGTGTGTGTGTGTGTGTGTGTGTGTGTGTGTGTGTGTGTGTGTGTGTGTGTGTGTGTGTGTGTGTGTGTGTGTGTGTGTGTACCATAGCTGGTCTGAAAGGCAGCCTCTCAGGTGTGTCGGTGGGCTGTTTGTGGAGCAGATGAAAGGCGGGTGGGGGGGGCCTGAGGGAGTTCCTCTGTTTTTCCTCTTTCTCGGACCCCAGGGGATTCCTGCAGAGGAAACACATACACACACACACACACACACAGTCAGAGTGAAGGATACACAAAGAGGGGTCACGGTGGCCTAGTATGTTTTCACTCAGACAACCATGTTTATGAGAATCAGACTGTCTGTCTTATCAATGAATGGCTGTCTTTCATGGTACGGACCGAACAGTGTGTGCGTGTGCGTGTGCGTGTGCGTGTGCGCGTGCGCGTGTTGGGGTGAGGGTGAGGGGTGCAGGGTGTGTATTAGGGTTAGGGGGTGCAGGGTGTGTGTTAGGGTTAGGGGGTGCAGGGTGTGTATTAGGGTTAGGGGGTGCAGGGTGTGTGTTAGGGTTAGGGGGAGCAGGGTGTGTGTTAGGGTTAGGGGGTGCAGGGTGTGTGTTAGGGTTAGGGGGTGCAGGGTGTGTGTTAGGGTTAGGGGGTGCAGGGTTTGTGTTAGGGTTAGGGGTGCAGGGTGTGTGTTAGGGTTAGGGGGTGCAGGGTGTGTGTTAGGGTTAGGGGGTGCAGGGTGTGTGTTAGGGTTAGGGGGTGCAGTGCTGTGGGGTTTTGCTTTTATCTCTGAATCCTGGCGAGGAGCCAAACGAAAGCCTATCTCTGCTAGCACACACACACACTCATACACCACACACACACACTCATACACCACACACACACACTCATACACACACACACACACACACACATACACACACACACACACACACACACACACACACACACACACACGCACAGAGACAGACAGACATACACATGCATGTCACACATCTCCACTTGGGAACCTTAACTACTTCAAGACTCTTTTAAGGTCACTGATCTACCGACACACACACACACACACTCATACACCACACACACACACACACACACACACACACACACACACACACACACACACACACACACACACACAGCCCAGTGGTGCCCTCCACTCGTGGTGAAGGAGGCCAGGTGTTTGCCCAAAGGCAGTAGAGATGGGGAAAGGCTGCATGGTTGATCGGCCATGCTGCAGTATCAGCTCGCTGCTCCTGGAGGTCCAGGACTGGAACACATGCTGGTCTATCTCTGTGGTGGGAGACCAGACGTCTAGTGGAATAGCTGCCCGCCCCCATTCACAGTGTCTGTCTCTGGGCCTCTGTCCCCTGCCTAAGCCCCCCCCCCCCCCCCGCTGTCTGTGGCCCCCGTCCCCTGGCAAAGCCCCCCTCCCTTGGGGTGGGATTAGGAGAGCAAGGGGGGGGGGGATTAGGAGAGCAGGGGGGGGGGGGCTGCCAGGGTCACACGGAGGACACATCAAAGCAGCTGCTAATCAGGGATTCCCCCAAGCAGACCGACCGGCTGGTCAGCCATTTCACATGGACCTTCCTCTCCTGCTTTATTGAGCTGAGGAAAGGCACTCCAGGATAGAAGTCTAACAGCAGGATCAATGAGAAAGGTGTTCACCGCTGTGGTGGTGGGTTTGGATGTGAGGATGAGGGTGAGGGGTGAAGACAGAGTCCAGGAGAGCTTCTAATCCCAGGGGGGGCTGACCTGAGGGTGGGGGCGGGGGGGGGCTGACCAGAGGAGACAGGTCTCCCACCGGCTCTCTGTCTGTAACCAGATTTGACACACACCCAGGTAAAATGGTGACACTCACTTACACCTCCCATGTTTCACATACACACACACACACACACACACACACACACACACACACACACACACACACACACACAGTGGTGTTTTAGGGATGAAGAGAGCGCTCTCTTTTTTGAATGTTCAACGTGTATAAATTTGAAGTGTCACAAAGAAACTTCATACATGCACTGGATTGTCCATAGGTAAGTCTGAGCACACACACACACACACACACACAAATGGCCCTTCTATCAAAGCTCTT
>CM030178.1:19808471-19810971 GCA_017639675.1 Aplochiton taeniatus | reverse complement strand
CCATTCAGAGGGTTTGTCCAGACCTAAAGCATGCAGGGCTGGGTGTGTTCTCATGCTTAAACCTCTGCCAACAGTTTGAATTGATCACACACACACTACCTTTTCTCTCCCTCTCTCTCTCTCTTGGTCTCTCTCTCTCTCTCTCTCTCTCTCTCTCTCTCTCTCTCTCTCTCTCTCTCTCTCTCTCTCTCTCTCTTTCTCCACTCCTCTGTTTCCCTGGCTTCACTGCTTGCTGATGAGGAAATGGCCAGCCATATCCACGGTGATGTGTTTCTGAGTCCCACACAAAGAACCCCTCTGTTAGCTCTCTCTAGTAGCAGGAAGGTAGTCTCAACTGCCCCCTCCAGCACCAAGCACCCCCACCTCCCATTTGGACCGACCCTAAGCCCCCTTATCTCAGCCCTGGGTGGGCTTGGGCTAAACCACCCAGTCTGGTACTTACAGGGGGGGTCAACTTCAAACCCGTCCTCAGTTCCCAGCTTAGCTTTAAAAAGGCCTGGGGCGTTGGAGAGGCCTGCACTTGGTCTGGGTGTTAATCCCAGGTTGGGTGTCACTTGGGCGGACAGGCTCTGTAATTGACCCCCTTGTCTGGCTGGACCACCCCCACGGCGCAGCGTAGCCAGCCAACCCAGAGCCTTGGAGGGGAAGGGAGAGTCATGGAGGGGCCGTCTATCTGGCCATCTAGCCGTCTCTGTGTGGGAACACGTGAACATGAAGGCTCGGGAAAACAAAAAGCCTGCCCCCCCCCTCCCCCCCACACTCTCCCTGCAAAAACAAATGTGAAGGCTTGTCTTTGTCTGAATGAGGCAGGCCCATACATCAATGTCGGACGGCTGTTTTACTGCCTGTCCAGCTCTCCACACTACCCACGGCCATAAAAGTAGCCCCCTCTCTGATCTCCTGTCAGCCGTCTCTGCCCACCTGGGCTCTGACCAGCCGACCTAGCTTCAGTTAGCCTGTCTTAGCAGACCTAGCTTCAGTTAGCCTGTCTTAGTGGAGCAGCAGACCTAGCTTCAGTTAGCCTGTCTTAGCAGACCTACCTAGCTTCAGTTAGCCTGTCTTAGTGGAGCAGCAGACCTAGCTTCAGTTAGCCTGTCTTAGCAGACCTAGCTTCAGTTAGCCTGTCTTAGCAGACCTAGCTTCAGTTATCTTGTCTTAGTGGAGCAGCAGACCTAGCTTCAGTTAGCCTGTCTTAGCAGACCTAGCTTCAGTTAGCCTGTCTTAGCAGACCTAGCTTCAGTTAGCCTGTCTTAGCAGACCTAGCTTCAGTTAGCCTGTCTCAGACTGTGCCACGTTTTTAGGCACAGACTGCGATGAAACAACACCTAAAGCGGGCGCTAACATGTTAGTACATCCACCCTTCAGTTCCTCAACAACGCCAACCAGGGCCAGCGGAAAATAATGACACAGGATTCCTTACGATAATAGTTGTCTACGTGCTTATGTGCTGAAATGAATGGCACGGGTTATGATAGTGACATTAAGCCATGTGAGATGGAGGAGGGCAGGGATGCATAACCCTAGTTATCTGCTTGGTGCGGTTTGGAGCCATCTCAGATTGGTCCTCTGTGGGGTGCCAGATCCTATCGCTCAATCACTCGGTCTCCTTGTCTCTTTTTTTCCCAGAAGACTGGGCTGTGGTTAGTGTAAACAAAGGTGGTGTGTACCAGCACGCCCCCCCCCTCTCCGCTCGTTATCACAGCAGTCAGGTCCATGTTATCTGGCCTGCTCGGCTGCCATGACCAGAGACAAAAGCAGTTACTGTCTGTCTCTTTGAGCCTGTCTATCGGCTAGCCTGAAACACAGATGCTTATCGCTGCGATGCTAATCGACGCTAAGCTGGAGGAGGCCTGCCAAGCTCAGCTGAATGGGCCTGTGTGTTCGGATGGAAGGGTCATGGGTTAGGGTCAGGGTCATGGGCCTGACGCCCTCTGACCTCTAGGACCGTGCAGACACCATGTCAGCCCTGTCACTACACAGAGGGGCTCATGTCACAAGGGTCTGCTTTGCTCCCTTGACCAATCAAAATGAGCTGCAGGGGAAGTCACATGTTGAGCTGACACCTATTGTCTGGGTTTGGAGTGCAGACGGTAGACGTCCTCAGGTTGGAAACCTGTCTCCCTCAGTCCTAGTAGATCAGGGGGTTTGGGGTGGGTGGGTTTAGGGGTTAGGTTGGGGTGGGTGGGTTTAGGGGTTAGGTTGAGATCGGTTTAGGGGCTAGGTTGGGGTGGGGTCGGGGTTGGGGTGGCAGGGTTTAGGGGTTAGGTTGGGGTGGGTGGGTTTAGGGGTTAGGGGGGTTGGGTGGGTGGGTTTAGGGGTTAGGGTGGGGTGGGTGGGTGGGTTTAGGGGTTAGGGTGGGGTGGGTGGGTGGGTTTAGGGGTGAGGGTGGGGTGGGTGGGTGTGTTTAGGGGCTAGGGCGGTTGGGTGGGTGGGTTTAGGGGTGAGGGTGGGGTGGGTGGGTGGGTTTAGGGGCTAGGGGGGTTGGGGGACGGCCTGCTCC
>CM030178.1:19798471-19803471 GCA_017639675.1 Aplochiton taeniatus | reverse complement strand
CACTTAGCATCCCAACGAAGGCTTTCCCTGGGTCACCCCCTTAACATTAGGGAAACCACTTAACACTATTGAGATGCATCCATTGACCCTCACTGCCCTTTAGTCCCACGTTGACAGGAGATGGAAGGATGGAACAAAAAGACAAAAAGAGAGAAGCAATGCCATACCACAGGGAAAGAAGGGAAAGGAGGAGGGAGGAGAGGGGGAGAGGGGGTTCCCTCTGTGCTTCAGTGGAGGAGGGAGGAGAGGGGGAGAGGGGGAGATGGCGTTCCCTCTGTGCTTCAGTGGAGGAGGGAGGAGAGGGGGAGAGTCCTTGGATGGAAACCCATTCCTGTGATGATTGACGGGTGCTCGTTTAGACGGACCAGCCAACCAGATCTCTGTCCTCAGCCTCCACGCCCTCACTTCCTCCTCTCCTCCTCCTCTCTTCCTCTCTTCCTCCTCTCTTCCCCCTCTCCTCCTCCTCTCTTCCTCCTCTCTTCCTCCTCTCTTCCTCCTCTCTTCCTCCTCTCTTCCCCCTCTCTTCCCCTTCTCTTCCCCCTCTCTTCCTCCTCTCTTCCCCCTCTCTTCCCCCTCTCTTCCTCCTCTCTTCCTCCTCTCTTCCTCTCCTCCTCCTCTCTTCCTCTTCTCTTCCCCCTCTCTTCCCCCTCTCTTCCTCTTCTATTCCTCCTCTCTTCCTCCTCTCTTCCTCCTCTTTTCCCCCTCTCTTCCCCTTCTCTTCCTCCTCTCTTCCTCCTCTCTTCCCCCTCTCTTCCTCCTCTCTTCCTCCTCTCTTCCTCCTCTCCTCCTCCTCTCTTCCTCTTCTCTTCCCCCTCTCCTCCTCCTCTCTTCCCCCTCTCTTCCCCCTCTCTTCCCCTTCTCTTCCTCCTCACTTTCTCCTCACTTCCTCCTTTCACTCGTCTTTTTTCCTCTCCTCCCTTGTTTTCCCTTTTCACCGTTCATCTGTCTTTTCTTTTCTCCTTTTCGTTCTGTGTCTCTCCGTAGAGCTGGGAATAGAGGGGCTAACCAGATGGGAATAGAGGGGCTAACCAGATGGGAATAGAGGGGCTAACCAGATGGGAATAGAGGGGCTAACCAGATGGGAATAGAGGGGCTAACCAGATGGGAATAGAGGGGCTATGACAGACCAATCGTTTTTAAACTGCTTAAAGTTAGGGGAGACGAGGTTGTTTACTGTGCGATCTGATTGGCTGTCGTCTTCTGGGAAGAGCACGTGTGACTGCTGAAGACGTTTAAATCCCAGATTTGGATTTCAGGCACACTCCTAGAATTCAGCTTTTATTCCGCATATAATCATCTCTGATGAAAGCTGACAGTGTTTATTGGCAGCAAAGAAAGGAACGTGTTTCTTGATGGAATCTCCCACACCGGTCACACTCACAGTCTGTGAACACAACCATGTCATCCAGACACAGTACTTACATCTCCGGCATCCCACAAGTCAATCAAAGACCCCGGGCAAATCAAAAAGCATTTTTTATAGTCTCCTGCAATCACAGTTAATCAATTTTAGCACTAACATTCTGGCGTAAAACTGTAATTGTGTTTCAAATGTTAGACTTGTTATGGTCTTGGGCCATTATTTATATTTAACCAGCAAATGAATGCAGTTTTTATTGTAGAAATTGTGTATAGCATCTACTTTTACAGTAATTCCCTGTAACTACAACAGTGAGATATTAGTATTATTTAACTGCTGCTTTTTGACAGTTTCTCACTGTATTCTTTACAAACATTTATTACAGTGTTGTGAACATTTTCCAGACAAATGTGCTGGTCAAAAGATCCTCTGCTGATCATCTTGCCATTCTGCGCTGACTGCATGCCATTGTACAAGAAGAGCAGCCTTGTCTCTAAATGACTTTCCCAGTTGTTGTTTAAGGCATGACAGGACTGAAGGATTGCTGTCTGAACCTTTGGACGTCCCTCAAGGCTCCATCTTAGGTTCAAGTAATATCCCTTAAATCCATTACATTATGCTATAATCACAACTGGGATTTCCCTTGTCTTTGTTAATGCACATATCAGAGTACCTCGTTCAGCAGTACTGGATGTACATTTTGTAAGATGACCAGGCCCTTTTAGAAGTCTTAGAGTACCTCAGGAATCTTGTTCCAGGATGCTGTGATTAAGCCAACAGACCAAGCCCGTTTTCTTCAAAAGATGAATGGAATTCCATGGAGCTCTATGCTTTGTCATTGGTTATTCCAAATATGGACTGGGTAACGTTGTTTGCCCTTCTTGACATTTAGCCACTTAGGAAAATAAAGAGCCTTGTTGGCCTAGTTTAATAACACTGTAGCCTAGTCCACAGGCCTAGTTTAATAACACTGTAGCCTAGTCCACAGGCCTAGTTTAATAACACTGTAGCCTAGTCCACAGGCCTAGTTTAATAACACTGTAGCCTAGTCCACAGGCCTAGTTTAATAACACTGTAGCCTATTCCAACTGCTAGTAACACTGTAGCCAAGTCCACAGGCCTAGTTTAATAACACTGTAGCCTAGTCCACGGGCCTAGTTTAATAACACTGTAGCCTAGTCCACGGGCCTAGTTTAATAACACTGTAGCCAAGTCCACAGGCCTAGTTTAATAACACTGTAGCCAAATCCACAGGCCTAGTTTAATAACACTGTAGCCAAGTCCACAGGCCTAGTTTAATAACACTGTAGCCTAGTCCACGGGCCTAGTTTAATAACACTGTAGCCAAGTCCACAGGCCTAGTTTAATAACACTGTAGCCAAGTCCACAGGCCTAGTTTAATAACACTGTAGCCTAGTCCACAGGCCTAGTTTAATAACACTGTAGCCTAGTCCACAGGCCTAGTTTAATAACACTGTAGCCTAATCCACGGGCCTAGTTTAATAACACTGTAGCCTAGTCCACGGGCCTAGTTTAATAACACTGTAGCCAAGTCCACAGGCCTAGTTTAATAACACTGTAGCCAAGTCCACAGGCCTAGTTTAATAACACTGTAGCCTAGTCCGCGGGCCTAGTTTAATAACACTGTAGCCTAGTCCACAGGCCTAGTTTAATAACACTGTAGCCTAGTCCACGGGCCTAGTTTAATAACACTGTAGCCAAGTCCACAGGCCTAGTTTAATAACACTGTAGCCAAGTCCACAGGCCTAGTTTAATAACACTGTAGCCTAGTCCACGGGCCTAGTTTAATAACACTGTAGCCTAGTCCACTGTGGCCTCCTGCTCAGAGAGGGTTTGGGGTCTGCTAACTCGTGGAGATGTTGTCATGGTGATAGGTCCCACACGTCCCAGCCTCCCTCCATCTGTCTGTCCTCTCTTTGTCTTCTCTGCTCCCTCCCTCTCTTCTGTCTTATGCTATCTATCCTGTCCTCTCTGCAGTCACTGTCTCCTTATCTCTCTTTTTCATCTCCTTTTGCCCGTCCCTTCCATCTCTGTCTCCTCCCTCCCTCCCTCCCTCCCTCCCTCCCTCCCTCCCTATCTCCCCCCTGTCTTCCAGTCAGCCGGCCCCTGCCCTGTCATCATCATTACAGGCTGATTACCTTTCATTAGGCCTCATTAGGGGCCTATCAGCAGGGCGGCAGGGGGGCAGCACCTGTCAGCACCTTCCCTATCCACAGGGGCTGGCTGGAGGGATGGAGGGGTAAGGGGAGGAAGAATCTGTCTGGTTGGGTGGGGAGTGACAAAGTGTGTGTGTGTGTGTGTGTGTGTGTGGTTAGGTTGTGATGGAGAGGATGATGGTGGTGTGTGTGTGTGTCTGGAGTGGAGATTGTCAGACAACACAGCCTCTGGCAGCAGAGAGGGATAACTAGAGCGGTCTCATGACTGACCTGTCTGTCTGTCTGTCTGTCTGTCTGTCTGTCTGTCTGTCTGTCTGTCTGTCTGTCTGTCTCTCAGTGTGTTAAGGGTTAGGGTGCATGCAGAGCAGCCTCTCATGGTGTGTGTGTGTGTGTGTGTGTGTGTGTGTGTGTGTGTGTGTGTGTGTGTGTGTGTGTGTGTGTGTCTCTCTCCAGGGCTGGGAGGAGAGTGTGGATGCAGCTCTGTCTCACCTCCTGAGGACCTGTCTGTCGCGGAGCCCCAAGGACCAGGCCCTGTCCCTGGCCTCCTCCTGCCCTCTGGCCATGCCCAAGGACACCTCCAGGCTACGCAAGCACCTCACGCTGCTGTGCGACCGCCTGGCCAAGGGGGGGCGCCTGTCACTGGCCTCTGACGCCAACGTCCAGCCGCCCACCCAGCTCCACTCCCTTATGCTGCCTGGTGAGTGAGCAGGGAGTGTGTGTGTGTGTGTGTGTGTGTGTGTGTGTGTGTGTGTGTGTGTGTGTGTGTGTGTGTGTGTGTGTGTGTGTTGTTCCAGTGCTGGTTGAGTGGAGACCATGCTGTGAATCCTGTTCCCCTGTTAAAGCTTTTAGGGTTGGAGAGGAGAGGACATGTGTCCCATTCATAGACCTGTTGACGACACACACACACACACTCACACACGCACTCACACTCACACACGCACTCACACTCACACTTACACACACACACTGCTAGATGTGTAAGTGGCCTCTTTGCAGCCTGTTGTAAATGTGAGGATCCTCTTAGCCGTTGGTATTTTTTTAACTTTATCACCTCTCTTTTTCTCCAAATCTTTTCATCTGTGTGTGTGTATCATGTAGGAGAGACTCCTCTCCGGGTGTTAATAGTTTCCCTCTCATATAAAGCTCCTAATGAACACACACATCATAGTGTATGTATAGTATGGCTGATGGATAAATGTTTTATTGTTGCCTATGTGCACACATATACCCGTGCATGTGCTCAGACCTCAACAGGGTGAGGGGGTGGCAGGGTGAACGAGTGAAGGGGTGGCAGGGTGAGGGGGTGACTGGGTCAGAGGGTGACAGGGTGAGAGAGGGAGGTCGAGAGGGTGACAGAGTGAAAGTAAAAGGATAAGAGGGTGACGGGGTGACAGAGTGAGGGTGACAGGGTGAAAGAGGGAGGGTGAGAGTGAAAGGATGAGAGAGTGACAGGGTGAGAAAGT
>CM030178.1:19788471-19790971 GCA_017639675.1 Aplochiton taeniatus | reverse complement strand
TAAACACACACACACACACACACACACACACACACACACACACACAGACACACAGACACAGAGGTTACTTCAACCCTGACAGTGGTCTCAAGGGCTGAGGTCAGACCCCATGAACCATGGCCATGGTGAGCAATGGGGGGGCGGGGGGACGGGGGGGGGGGGGGGGGGGGCAGACAAGGGTTAAACACTCTGTGTGTGTGTGTGTGTGTTTGAAGGGGGGAGGGGGAGTACTGTAGTAATGTGCACACAAAGACCCATTTCACTGCTGTGTTTGTTGGGAGGAGAGCAGGAAATAGCCTCTCACAATCACACCCATCTCACTGCCTTATCCAATCATCACTGAGGTACATCTCACTACCTTATCCAATCATCACTGAGGTACATCTCACTACCTTAGCCAATCATCACTGAGGTACATCTCACTGCCTTATCCAATCATCACTGAGGCACATCTCACTACCTTATCCAATCATCACTGAGGTACATCTCACTACCTTAGCCAATCATCACTGAGGTACATCTCACTGCCTTATCCAATCATCACTGAGGCACATCTCACTACCTTATCCAATCATCACTGAGGCACATCTCACTACCTTATCCAATCATCACTGAGGTACATCTCACTACCTTATCCAATCATCACTGAGGTACATCTCACTACCTTAGCCAATCATCACTGAGGTACATCTCACTGCCTTATCCAATCATCACTGAGGTACATCTCACTACCTTATCCAATCATCACTGAGGCACATCTCACTGCCTTATCCAATCATCACTGAGGTACATCTCACTACCTTAGCCAATCATCACTGAGGTACAGGGTCTATCTGTAAAGCTCATCTGTGTGTTTGTGTGTTTCTAAACACCTGTTAAATGTGTAAGTCCGAGGAAGCATTCCTGGTTTTGTGGGTTTGGAGGATAGCATCTCCTGTTAGCTTAGCATAAAAGGCCTTTCTAACATTGACAGTATATTATAAGTGGACAAAGGGATTGCGACATCACTCATTGGTTTGTGGACCACCGTTTTGAAACCTCGAGTTTGGCATTTTTAAAATCGGCATCTTGGTGGCATAGGCCATAAAAAACACTGAAGTGACGACAGTGACCATACTTGGACGAGAGGCTGGGGCTTGGGAGGAGCTGGGAGGAGCGAGGGGTGGATCTGTGTGAGAGCCCGTTGCTACGTCTCCATCCCGATTGACACTGTCAATCATAAAGTAGCCACGCCCTAAAGCATACCCTGCTTTATCGTCTATTTTACTCTAAATGGGACCATCATTTACAAAATTCAAACCATAAGATAGCAATGCAGCTAGTTTTCAAAAATCATAGAAAGCAATGGAGGTAGCCCTCAGATCATAACCGGCATACATTCTGGGCATGGCTCCATTCTGCTGAGTCATGTTACCACTCTGGGCATGGTTCCATTCTGCTGAGTCATGTTACCACTCTGGGCATGGCTCCATTCTGCTGAGTCATGTTACCACTCTGGGCCATGGCTCTTAATGTCCTTTCTGCATTTCATAACATGAGATGGTTCAGTCTGTTTGTCTATCTAAATGGCTAGACAGTTAGCATAGTTGCTCATTGCTAACTAATGTAGCTCAGGTCAGGCTGTGTTCTGTTCATAGTAGCTCAGTGCTAACTAGTATAGCTCTGGTCAGGATGTGTTCTGTTCATAGTAGCTTATTGCTAACTAAGGTAGCTCTGGTCAGGCTGTGTTTTGTTCAGAGTAGCTCCTTGCTAACTAGTGTAGCTCTGGTCAGGCTGTGTGCTTTACAATACGCTGTCTCTGAGTGGATGAGATAGGGATCTGATGTGATGCAGGCTAATGTAATGTGTGTAATGTCCCTCTAATGTTGGGCTCCCGCCTTATCTGATGGGCTATTCCTGGGTCCGTCGCTAATGGTGATTAGCGCTAACCCCATAGATGATGACGGCAGGCCAGAAATATGCTCCGCGTAGGGTGTTAAGATGCACACGCACGCAGGCTATGTTGGCACGGCGACGGGCCATTTTGAGAGTGATTTGCACCAGGGGTGAGGTCACATGTCCTCTCTGTCGTGCTGGAGTTCAGAGACTGACGCACTTCAAACTACTGTTGTCTGGCGGTGTGTCTAATAGTCAAAGAAGTGGCAACTTGATCTAGTCTATTCATGTTGCATGTTATACCACCTTGCTAATACATTTTATATATTCGTATCCCCATGCAAGTCATTTTTTATATGCAGCGTAGTATAACACATTTATTTTACAAACAAAAATGTAGATTCTTTCACCGTTTCATGCATTTTGGAAAGCACAACTAAGGCTTGTTAAGGAAGGAAACTCACCGTTGTGACTTTTAAAACCAGGGTTATTTGTATTTGAATTTGTTCTGCTCTAAGTATAGTTTGACAAACAGAGTTCACAGGCTCTACAGTTCAACCAACAGACCACCATCAATCAACCAATCCAGACTCAGAATCACTTCCTGTTCAATACCGATAACACT
>CM030178.1:19773471-19775971 GCA_017639675.1 Aplochiton taeniatus | reverse complement strand
GGAGACCGAGAAAGAGAGGAGACCGAGAAAGAGAGGAGACCGAGAAAGAGAGGAGACCGAGAAAGAGAGGAGACAGAGAAAGAGAGGAGACAGAGAAAGAGAGGAGACCGAGAAAGAGAGGAGACCGAGAAAGAGAGGAGACAGAGAAAGAGAGGAGACAGAGAAAGAAAGGAGACAGAGAAAGAGAGGAGACAGAGAAAGAGAGGAGACAGAGAAAGAGAGGAGACAGAGAAAGAGAGGAGACAGAGAAAGAGAGGAGACAGAGAAAGAGAAGAGACAGAGAAAGAGAAGAGACAGAGAAAGAGAAGAGACAGAGAAAGAGAAGAGACAGAGACAGAGAAAGAGAAGAGACAGAGAAAGAGAAGAGACAGAGAAAGAGAAGAGACAGAGAAAGAGAAGAGACAGAGAAAGAGAGGAGACCGAGAAAGGGAGAACAAGAAAGACAAAACATTTATTTTCATTTTATCAATGAATGTTATTATTCATACTACTGCATCATATCAAATGTGCCAAATCAAGCCTTACATTTATTGTCACAGCCAGCAGTACTCCTAATATTACCAACCAAGAGCACATTCTTTACCATGCCAATTTGGTTTCGTTGTTTAAGTTTTACTGATATCATTTAGCATTTTAGTTGAGGACATCCATTTTGTCCATATGGTTAGTTTAAAATGTAGTGCCAGAAGACAACCATAACAATCTCTTTTTCTTATTCACCTTTTTTATTTATTTTGATGTTGAAAACTGTCTAATGACGTGCCTCTTCCCCCTTAGCCACCACATAGCTAGCTAACGTTATATGATAATAATAATAATACTAATCCCCTAACCCTAACCCTAACCCTTAGCCACCACATAGCTAGCTAACGTTATATGATAATAATAATAATAATAATAATAATAATAATAATAATAATAATCCCCTAACCCTAATCCTAACCCTTAGCCACCACATAGCTAGCTAACATTATATGATAATAATAATAATAATAATCCCCTAACCCTAACCCTTAGCCACCACATAGCTAGCTAATGTTATATGATAATAATAATAATAATAATCCCCTAACCCTAACCCTTAGCCACCACATAGCTAGCTAATGTTATATGATAGCTACGTTAAGCTGTGATAGAAAGATAGCTTAGTGCTTCTCAAACTTTTTATGACAGGCCCCCCTAAAAAACGAATACTAAATAAACTCTAATTTGTACTTTTCTCTGTTCCACTGTTAGCAGCAGTTACCCTAACCCTAACTCTAATTTGTACTTTCTCTGTTCCACTATTAGCAGCAGTTAAATCCACACTCCGCTCTATTGTTGTTTTTCCTCTCCGACTCCGTTTCTAAAACTGGTATTAAGGTATTTAAAGTTGTACATGTATATCTGGTATTTGTAGTTTTACAGGGATAGCTGGTATTTGCAGTTCTACAAGGATAGCTTGTATTTGTAGTTCTACATGGAAAGCTGGTATTTGTATTTCTACATGGATAGCTGGTATTTGTAGTTCTACGTGGATAGCTGCTTTTTGTATTATTTTTAGATGGCAGGTATTTGTAGCTGTAATCAGAAGGCAGACATTTGTAATTCTATTCAGATAACTGGTATTTGTAATTCTATTTAGATAACTGGTATTTGTAATTCTATTCAGATAACTGATATTTCTAATTCTATTCAGATAACTGGTATTTGTAATTCTATTTAGATAACTGGTACTGGTAATTCTATTCAGATAACTGGTACTGGTAATGGAACGGATGGAGGTTGTAGTGGTGGTTTAGGCGCCAATTAAAGTAATGTGTGTGTGTTTGAGAGAGATGTTCACACACAGCGTCCTCTGTCTGTTGAATAGTGCAGGACAGAGGCTCAGTCTTAAAATCTTTGTGTCTCCACACTCAGATACAGAGCCACACATCTGCTCCTTCAGGCATAGGGTTAGAGTTGTGTCACTGTGTGTGTGTGTCACTGTGACACACACACACACACACACACACACTCAGTATCACAGTGACACACACACACACACACAGTGTCACAGTGGCAGGATTGATAGAGAGAGGTGGATGGGAGGTTAAACAGTGAGCTGTTTACTCTAGCCAGGTGTCACATCCATAACTCTTAGCAGCTCTCCGCACACACACACACACACGCACACACACATGCACAAAGACAGGAATTATTCATGTAGGCTCTGAGAGACACACATACATAAAATAACAAAACTAAACTTTGATAGACAAAGACACAGACAAACCTCTCTCTCTTTCGCACACTGTCTCCTAAACACTCTCTTTCTCACCTTTTCTTTGTTTTTATTGCCCACTCTCTATTTCTCTCCCTCCCTCTCTCTCTTTTTTACTTTCTCTCCCTCCCTCTCTCTCTTTTTTACTTTCTCTCCCTCCCTCCCTCTCTCACTTTTTACTTTCTCTCCCTCCCTCTCTCTCTTTTTTACTCTCTCTATTCTTCCTTAATCCTTCTCAGTGACAGTGTTTGGCTATTG
>CM030178.1:19760971-19770971 GCA_017639675.1 Aplochiton taeniatus | reverse complement strand
TGTCTCTGTGTGTGTGTGTGTGTGTGTGTGTGTGTTTGTGTGTTTGTGTGTGTGTGTGTGTGTGTGTGTGTGTGTGTGTGTGTGTGTGTGTGTGGTGAGTGAGTGACATGCTAATGGGGTCGTCACACAGTAGAGGGGATGTATCTAAACTTTGTGTTGACAGACTCTCTGATCCGTGGACAGCTTTCTGCTCCCTGCTCCCCATCTGGCCCCAACACACACACACACACACACACACACACACACACACACACACACACGCATAAAGCACATGCACATATCTTATATAGATGTGCACACTTATACACACCTAGACTGAGATACTAGGAACAGCTTCGTGGAAATGAATGTCCTTTTTAGTCTGTCAGTGTATTAACTTAATAAATCATAATTTCATCTCCATTTAGGTCTCATGTCCACGTTTGCAGTCTGAGTTCCCTATTCTCTGTCTGCTTCTTTTCAGGGCTAACTCAGTTTAAAGGCAAACCATTTCAGCTCTCAAAAGTTAGGCTGCAGAGCCAAGGCTAAATTGATGTTTTAATAACGCCTAGCACGGCCCAGTGACTTCAATCGCTCTGAAACACGTCTGCTCTGGAGGAGGGGGCACGGACGGACGGGGGGAGGGAGGAGGGGGGAGGGAGGAGGGGGGAGGGAGGAGGGGAGACGGAGGGAACTCCCCAAGTATAAAGTCTCTTTTGTTTTACCAAAGGGGGCTGTATCTTTTGATAGAAATATTTCCTGAGGTTTTCCTCTCCTCCTTGTACAGCACCTCTCTCTCTCTCTCTCTCTCTCTCTCTCTCTCTCTCTCTCTCTCTCTCTCTCTCTCTCTCTCTCTCTCTCTCTCTCTCTCTCTCCCTCCCTCCCTCCCCAGTGGGAGTCGTGCTGGGGAAATGTATCTTTGGCAAAGGAGGGGGGGGGGGGGGGGCACTGACCACCGGACGGATATGAGGCACTGCCAAAAACACACATTGGTGTCTGGCCAACGGTGAAATTATGTGTGTGTGTTGGGGTGAATTAGGGGCAATGTCAGAATTAGATCATTTAGCAAGTGTCAAACAACTCATCTGTCAATGACAAGGAAGAGAAGGAGAGATGAAGAGTAATGATGGAGGGATGGAAGGAGGCAGAGAAAGAGGGAGAGAAGGAGGGTTATTGATGGAGAGATGGAAGGAGGCAGAGAAAGAGGGAAAGAAGGAGGGTTAGTGATGGAGAGATGGAGGAAGAGTTGATAGTGACACCCACAGTTCAGCTGGAAGAGCTGTGTGTGTGTGTGTGTGTGTGTGTGTGTGTGTGTGTGTGTGTCCATATCTCAGTAAGCCGCAGGTCCGACCAGTCCCCTGGTTCCTTGGTGGTTGTGGGGGTGTCCATGGCCAGGAAGAGGGGCCCAGGGCCAGGGTCCACCCAGCAGGGGAACACTGTCTGTGGCTACCCAACCAGGGTGGTGCCCCTTCCTCCCTCTGCCAAGCATGGGCGACAAAGACAACACAGGCCTGGAATATGAAAAGACGCCTTAGCGAAGAAAAGCCTCAGCTGACTCTGCTCCTTTATGGATCTATTAGTCCTTGTCGTTTAGAGGAAATCATTTTTAGTTTTCTCCTGTTCTCTAAAAACAACTATGAATAAGGGGAGCATGTAGCTGACAGGAGTAAGTGTGTGTATGGGGGGGGGTTACACAGAGATGAAGGACTAGACTATTGGAAGTCCACCTGTGAAGTCAGCTGGTGTCAGTTATGATTAATTTTGAGGTGACTAAATTACTATGGCCTGTAACTACGGTAACACGGGGTCTTTGTTGCTGGCATTAGCCTTTTATTCATTTTTTTTATAAATAAAAATATGCCAGGCCGCCATTGCAAATAAATATGAGTTCTTAACAACTTGCCGGGGTTCAATCTAAATAAACCTGCTGAATGGACGTTTTGGAGAACCTGCGTTTTTAGTCTTGCATCACAAATAGCGGTCAATGTAGAGAGTAATAATTATCTATCGATTCAGAGCAATCTCTTCAAAATATTTAGATGTGGTCATGTTGTTACTATCTTAAAGGGAAAAACAAATAATGAAATTGAACCTCTTGTTTGACCATCTGGCTTAAATTCCTCCCCAGAGCTAACATATTAAGGTATTATATTTCTGTAAAGACATTCAGGCCATATTTAACTAAAAGCATATTATTTATATGATATTATTATATTTATATTTATATGGGCTTATTATATTTGTGTAAAGACATTCAGGCCATATTTAACTAAAAGCATATTATTTATATTATATTATTATATTTATATTTATATGAGCTTATTATATTTGTGTAAAGACATTCAGGCCATATTTAACTAAAAGCATATTATTTATATTATATTATTATATTTATATTTATATGAGCTTATTATATTTGTGTAAAGACATTCAGGCCATATTTAACTAAAAGCATATTATTTATATTATATTATTATATTTATATTTATATGAGCTTATTATATTTGTGTAAAGACATTCAGGCCATATTTAACTTAAAGCATATTATTTATATTATATTATTATATTTATATGAGCTTATTATATTTGTGTAAAGACATTCAGGCCATATTTAACTAAAAGCATATTATTTATATTATATTATTATATTTATATTATTTATATTATATTATTATATTTATATTTATATGAGCTTATTATATTTGTGCGTATGTTGCAAAGTTTCTGTGAAAAAAGGCAAAACGGTATTTGCTTATTGTGTGTGTGTGTGTGTGTGTGTGTGTGTGTGTGTGTGTGTGTGTGTGCGTGTGCGTGTGCGTGTGCGTGTGCGTGTGCGTGTGCGTGTGCGTGTGCGTGTGCGTGTGCGTGCGTGCGTGCGTGCGTGCGTGCGTGCGACCTAAGGAGGAGTGTGAAAACAGTCTACCAGTGGCTACACCGCAACAGAAAGAACCAGGGGCCGTCTGGGCTAACTGTCCTGTCAGCAGAACATTTATACACCCTGTGGATCTCTGTACACACACTGTGTTTAGCAGAACATTTATACACCCTGTGGATCTGTGTACACACACTGTGTTTAGCAGAACATTTATACACCCTGTGGATCTCTGTACACACACTGTGTTTAGCAGAACATTTATACACCCTGTGGATCTCTGTACACACACTGTGTTTAGCAGAACATTTATACACCCTGTGGATCTCTGTACACACACTGTGTTTAGCAGAACATTTATACACCCTGTGGATCTGTGTACACACACTGTGTTTAGCAGAACATTTATACACCCTGTGGATCTCTGTACACACACTGTGTTTAGCAGAACATTTATACACCCTGTGGATCTCTGTACACCCTGTGTTTAGCAGAACATTTATACACCCTGTGGATCTCTGTACACACTGTGTTTAGCATAACATTTATACACCCTGTGGATCTGTGTACACACACTGTGTTTAGCAGAACATTTATACACCCTGTGGATCTCTGTACACACACTGTGTTTTTCTAGTAAACAGATTGTGTTTATTCATAACTTGTTCTATTGTGTTTTGAGTAAAATGTTTATAGAAGTACATGAAGGAGTTATGTGGGTAAGGAATAGGTACTGTTTGTTTATGGTGTGTGTGTGTGTGTGTGTGTGTGTGTGTGTGTGTGTTGTAATTGTCCTTTATGATGTGGCACACTGTTGAGTGCTCTCTTTGAACAGACTGAAGCTCAGTGTCCGTCCATGTCCGTACGGTAAACCTGAACACTCTGCTCTCTCTGCTCAGGGCTGATTCAGGCCTAAATGTTTGAATGTTGATATGTGTATGGTGTATATATTTGCATTTGTGTGTGTGTGTGTGTGTACGTGCGTGCGTGTGCGTGCTTGCGTGCGTGCGTGCGTGCGTGTGCGTGCGTGTGCGTGTGTGTTTCTGGAGTAGGGATGGTTAGTACCAGGGCGTAGACGAGCAGAGAGAAAATAGCCCTGTCGACCACCGGAATGATCCCACCCACACCACAGCCTCTGGGGCCAGAGAGGCTGACACCAGCCGCCTACAGCTCTCTCCCTCTCTCCTTCTTTCTCTCTCTCCCTCTCCTTCTCTCCCTCTCTCCTTCTCTCCCACTCTCCTTCTCTCCTCTCTCTCTCTCCCTCTCCCCCTCTCTCCGTTGTGCTTGGCCCACCCCCTCCCTTTCTCTTGTCCTCAACTTACTTCTATCTTCCTTTTTTCCTCTTGTCTCTAATCTTCTTGCTCTCTCTCTATATGTGTATATAGGTCTATATGTGTATATAGGTCTATATGTGTATATAGGTCTATATGTGTCTATAGGTCTATACGTGTCTATAGGTCTATATGTGTATATAGGTCTATATGTGTATATAGGTCTATATGTGTATATAGGTCTATGTGTGTATATAGGTCTATATGTGTATATAGGTCTATATGTGTATATAGGTCTATGTGTGTATATAGGTCTATATGTGTATATAGGTCTATATGTGTATATACAGTGGGGCCAAAAAGTATTTAGTCAGCCACTGATTGTGCAAGTTCTCCTACTTAGAAAGATGAAAGAGGTCTGTAATTTTCATCATAGGTACTCTTCAACTATGAGAGACAAAAATGAGAAAAAAAATCCAGGAAATCACATTGTAGGATTTTTAAAGAATTTATTTGTAAATGATGGTGGAAAGTAAGTATTTGGTCACCCACAAACAGGCAAGATTTCTGGCTCTCACAGACCTGTAACTTCTTCTTTAAGAAGCTCTTCTGTCCTCCACTCGTTACCTGTATTAATGGAACCTGTTTGACCTCGTCATCTGTATAAAAGACACCTGTCCACAGCCTCAAACAGTCAGACACCAAACTCAACCATGGCCAAGACCAAGGAGCTGTCGAAGGACACCAGGAAGAAAATTGTAGACCTGCACCAGGCTGGGAAGAGTGAATCTGCAATAGGCAAGCAGGTTGGTGTGAATAGATCAACTGTGGGAGCAATTGTAAGAAAATGGAAGACATACAAGACCATTGATAATCTCCCTCGATCTGGGGCCCCACGCAAGATCTCATCCCGTGGGGTCAAAATGATCATGAGAACGGTGAGCAAAAATCCCAGAACTACATGGAGGGACCTGATGAATGACCTGCAGAGAGCTGGGACCAAAGTAACAAAGGCTACCATCAGTAACACACTACGCCGAAAGGGACTCAAATCCTGCAGTGCCAGGCGTGTTCCCCTGCTTAAGCCAGTACATGTCCAGGCCCGTCTGAAGTTTGCCAGAGAGCATATGGATGATCCAGAAGAGGATTGGGAGAATATCATGTGGTCAGATGAAACCAAAATAGAACTTTTTGGTAAAAACTCAACTCGTCGTGTTTGGAGGAAGAAGAATGCCGAGTTGCATCCCAAGAACACCATACCTACTGTGAAGCATGGGGGTGGAAACATCATGCTTTGGGGCTGTCTCCTGCAAAGGGGACAGGACGACTGATCCGTGTTAAGGGAAGAATGAACGGGGCCATGTATCGTGAGATTTTAAGCCAAAACCTCCTTCCATCAGTGAGAGCATTGAAGATGGAACGTGGCTGGGTCTTCCAGCATGACAATGATCCCAAACACACCGCTCGGGCAACGAAGGAGTGGCTCCGTAAAAAGCATTTCAAGGTCCTGGAGTGGCCTAGCCAGTCTCCAGACCTCAACCCCATAGAAAATTTGTGGAGGGAGTTGAAAGTCCGTGTTGCCCAGCGACAGCCCCAAAACATGACTGCTCTAGAGGAGATCTGCATGGAGGAATGGGCCAAAATACCAGCTACAGTGTGTGCAAACCTGGTGAAGACTTACAGGAAACGTTTGACCTCTGTCTTTTCCAACAAAGGTTATGTTACAAAGTATTGAGTTGAACTTTTGTTATTGACCAAATACTTATTTTCCACCATCATTTACAAATAAATTCTTTAAAAATCCTACAATGTGATTTCCTGGATTTTTTTTCTCATTTTTGTCTCTCATAGTTGAAGTGTACCTATGATGAAAATTACAGACCTCCCTCATTTTTTTAAGTAGGAGAACTTGCACAATCAGTGGCTGACTAAATACTTTTTGGCCCCACTGTAGGTCTATGTGTATATAGGTCTATATGTGTATATAGGTCTATGTGTATATAGGTCTATATGTGTATATAGGTCTATATGTGTATATAGGTCTATATGTGTATATAGGTCTATGTGTATATAGGTCTATGTGTGTATATAGGTCTATATGTGTATATAGGTCTATATGTGTATATACAGTCCCCTCCAAAAGTATTGGAACAGTAATGCCAATTCCTTTATTTTTGCTGTAGACTGAAAGCGTTTGGGTTTGACACCAAAAGATGAATATGAGACAAAAGATCAATATGTCAGCGTTTATTTTCAGGTATTTTCATCTGGATCTGATAAACAACTTAGAAGATATCATTATTTGAAAAGAAAGACCACATTTTTAGATGAGCAAAAGTATTGGAACAGATAGACTTGAAATGGATTTAAGTGAATAAGACTCAATATTTTGTTGCAAATCCTTTGCTTTCAATAACTGCATCAAGCCTGCGACCCATGGACATCACCAAACTTTTGCATTCTGCTTTTGTTATGCCTTTCCAGGCTTTCACTGCAGCCTCTGTCAGTTGTTGCTTGTTTTGGGGGGTTTCTCCCTTCAGTCTCCTTTTAAGAAGGTAAAAAGAATGCTCTATAGGGTTTAAGTCTGGAGATTGACTTGGCCAGTCTAGGACCTTCCACCTCTTGCCCCTGATGAACTCCTTTGTTGCTTTTGCAGTGTGTTTAGGGTCATCATCTTGCTGCATGACAAAGGATCTCCCAATCAGTTTGGTTGCATCCTTCTTTAAATTGGCAGACAAAATGTTTCTGTAGACTTCCGAATTCATTTTGCTGCCGCCATCATGTGTTACATCATCAATGAAGATTAATGAGCCCGTCCCAGAAGAAGCCATTGAAGCCCAAGCCATCACATTACCTCCACCGTGTTTCACAGATGAGCTTGTGTTTTGGGGGTCATGAGCAGATCCTTTTTTTCTCCAAACCTTAGCCTTTCCATCACTCTGGTAGAAGTTAATCTTCGTCTCATCAGTCCATAAAACCTTTTCCCAGAATTTTTGAGGCTCGTCTCTGTACTTTTTGGCAAAATCCAGCCTGGCCTTCCTATTCTTTATGCTAATGAATGGCTTGCATCTTCTGGTGTAGCCTCTGTACTGTTGTCCATGAAGTCTTCTGCGAACAGTGGATTCTGAAACCTTCACTCCTGCCCTCTGGAGGTTGTTGTTGATCTCACCAACAGTAGTTTTAGGGTCTTTCTTCACAGCTCTGACAATGTTTCTGTCGTCAACTGCTGTTGTTTTCCTTGGTCGTCCCGTTCGATGTCTGTTACTTAGTACACCAGTAGTTTGTTTCTTCCTGAGGATATTCCAAATTGTTGTACTGGCTATGGCTAGTGTCTGTGCAATGGCTCTGATTGATTTCCCATCTTCTCTTAGCTTCACAATTGCTTTCTTTTCACCCATAGACAGTTCTCTGCTTTTCATGTTGATTACTATAACTGCAGTCTGCACAGGCAAAACCAGAATCTGAAACTGAGCCTAGACATTCAGTGTTATTTATTGTTTGAATAATAAATGTAATAAGACACACCTGGGCAACAAAACACACCTGTTAGTCACATGTTCCAATACTTTTGCTCAACAAAAAATGTGGTGTTCCTTTACAAATAATGATATCTTCTAAGTTGTTTATCAGATCCAGATGAAAATACCTGGAAATAAAAGCTGACATATTGATCTTTTGTCTCATATTCATCTTTTGGTGTCAAACCCAAACGCTTTCAGCCTACAGCAAAAATAAAGGAATTGGCATTACTGTTCCAATACTTTTGGAGGGGACTGTAGGTCTATGTGTGTATATAGGTCTATATGTGTCTATAGGTCTATATGTGTATATAGGTCTATATGTGTCTCCCCCTCTATCTCTGTCTCCCCCTCTATCTCTGTCTCCCCCTCTATCTCTGTCTCCCCCCTCTATCTCTGTCTCCCCCCTCTATCTCTGTCTCCCCCTCTATCACTGTCTCCCCCCTCTATCTCTGTCTCCCCTCTATCTCTGTCTCCCCCTCTATCACTGTCTCCCCCCTCTATCTCTGTCTCCCCCTCTATCTCTGTCTCCCCCCTCTATCTCTGTCTCCCCCCTCTATCTCTGTCTCCCCCTCTATCTCTGTCTCCCCCTCTATCTCTGTCTCCCCCATCTATCACTGTCTCCCCCTCTATCACTGTCTCCCCCTCTATCACTGTCTCCCACTCTATCTCTGTCTCCCCCTCTGTCTCTGTCTCCCCCCTCTATCTCTGTCTCCCCCCTCTATCTCTGTCTCCCCCTCTATCTCTGTCTCCCCCCTCTATCTCTGTCTCTCTTGGGGAGTTTCCTCCTGGTGGTCAGCACATTAGAATGACAGGAACAGCATCCTGGACGAGCCTGCTGCAGACAGTGTGTGTGTGTGTGTGTGTGTGTGTGTGTGTGTGTGTGTGTGCGCGTATGCCTGCCTGCGTGCGTGCGTGCGTGCGTGCGTGCGTGCGTGCGTGCGTGCGTGCGTACACGTTTCTCCCTGGGTGGTGTGTAGCGATTATCTCTGAGGCTAGCTGTCAGTGGTCACACACACACACACAGTGATGGTCCTGGTGTGCTCCAGCAGCACATTCCAGTCAGAAATAGTGTTCACCAAAGCCATTTCCACCCAGACTGGACAAGCCACAGTCCATCCATCCATCTCTCTCTGGCTCAATTCTTTACAATTCAAATGGTCTTTATCCGCATGGTAACAAATGACACTGCCAAGGCATAACAAACCAAACTAGAGCAGCTATGACTACAACAATAACCCGTACTTCATGTAGTTCCTCACTTCGACATGCCTAGGTGCTCACATGGTTCAAATGTCAAATAACAAATGTTGGAGCTCTTTTGAGTTTCCTACCTGCTTATGCTCTTTCTCTGTGTCTTACTTTTTCTGTCTCTCTCTGTGTTTCAATCTCTTTCTCTTTACGTCTGTCTCTCTATCTCTATCTGTCTGTCAATGTCTCTCTCTCTAGGTCTGCCTCTCACTTAATGTCTCTCTCTGTCTTTCAATCTCTTTCTCTTTACGTCTGTCTCTCTATCTCTATCTGTCTGTCAATGTCTCTCTCTCTGGGTCTGCCTCTCACTTAATGTCTCTCCCTTTATGTTTCCTGTCTGGCTCCGTCTACAGAACAACTTATTCCAGACCTTTCTCACTAGTCCGTCTGGCGGAAGGATATTATTGGCTTTTGGAATTTGTTTCCAAAACTCGGTTCTGCCAATTTCAACCCCCCCCCCCCCCCTCTCTCTCTCTCTCTCTCTCTCTCTCTCTCTCTCTCTCTCTCTCTCTCTCTCTCTCTCTCTCTCTCTCTCTTAGCTCACCTTGCTTATACGTACCTTCAGGATAAAGTTTAGCCATGAACTCTTTTCTTTTTCTTCCAGATATTTGCTTTCCTTCTTGGTTGACCTTTTTGTGAAAAAAAAAGGGGGAGGCGGGGGGGGGGGGGGGGGTTTTGGACGTGAGACACAGTCATTATTTCCTGAATGGTGTGTTACAGTATTTTTGACCCCTGTCCCATGTGATCATACAGTGGTTCCTATGAAGTGTGTGTGTGTGTGTGTGTGTGTGTGTGTGTGTGTGTGTGTGTGTGTGTGTGTGTGTGTGTGTGTGTGTGTGTGTGTGTCGGTCCTAGAACAAGTTTTATTGTTGGGAGCAGAGAGGTAGACTAAAGGAGGCCTGGGCTGGGTTGGGTTGGGCTGCTGGTTCTGATTGCTCACTCCATTCAGGGACAGAGGTTCTATTGTTGTGTGTGTGTGTGTGTGTGTGTGTGTGTCTGGCTCCAGTACGAGGTGCTACCATGGCCCAGCCCTAAGCCTGAACAGGAGCTGCCTAGAGGCCTTGGGTTCTCCCCTGGATACCAGCCTCAGGAGCCTGTGTGTTTAGGGG
>CM030178.1:19748471-19758471 GCA_017639675.1 Aplochiton taeniatus | reverse complement strand
TGTGTGTGTGTGTGTGTGTGTGTGTGTGTGTGTGTGTGTGTGTGTGTGTGTGGGAGGGGGGGGGGGGGGGCGCCTTTGTAATGCAACAGGTGCTGTTGTTGCTCAATTAGTCCTGTTGAGAGCGGCGTCTGCAGGCTGTGGTGAATGCTTAATGCCCATGGTGAATGCATTATGTTGACTCTCGTTTGTGGACAGTACTCACAGTTACCATGGCCAACCACTCAAAAGCAGTGACTCAAATATACCACACCATGATTTACCATCAGACCCTAACCCTGACCCTTAACTCTAACCCTGTGGAGTTAAAATGACATGCTCTGGTTTCTAGGTGTCTGTAGGAATGTGATTGAGTCCTGAGTAATAATAATAATACTAGTAATGTGATTTTTAATAGGCCCTGGTCTTTCTTCTGTTTCAGATAAAGAGAAGAGGGAATGTGTGGAGGAGCCATCAGAGGGAGGAGTCCTTGAGGAGGACACCGCAGGGGAGGTGAAGGAGGTCAAGAAGGAGAAGAGGGAGAAGAAAGAGTCCACCAAGGAGTCAAAGGAGTCCTCCAAAGAATCTAAGAAAGAGTCCACCAAGGAGTCAAAGAAGGAGTCCACCAAGGAGTCAAAGAAGGAGTCCACCAAGGATTCAAAGAAGGAAGCCAAGGAGTCTTCAAAGGAAACCAAGGAGTCAAAGAAGGAGAAGAAAGAGTCCAGTAAGGAGAAGAGCGAGAAGGAGCCGGGCCAAGAGTCGACAAAGGAAGAGAAGAAAGTGTCCAGGAAGTCCTCCATGACGGTCAAGGAGAGGAAGAAGGAGCCGGAGACTGGGGAGGGCTGAGAGTTCAAGACCAGCCATCATTACACACACACACACACACACACACACACACAATCACACACACACACACACACACACAATCACACACACACACACACACTTACACACCCACACAAAGACACACACACACACACACACACACAAAGACACACACACACACACATACAAAGACACACACAATCACACACACACACACACACACACAAAGACACACACACACACACACAAAGACACACACACACACACACACACACACACACACACACACACAAAGACACACACACAACCACAAAGACACACACACACACACACACACAATCACTCACACACACACACACCAAACAATCACACACACGCACACACACACCAGCAATCACTCACACAATCACACACACATACACACACATAATCACACGCACACACACATAATCACACGCATACACACACACACACAATCACACACACACACACACACACACACACAATCTCACACAAACACGTGTGCACACACAAGAATAAGTCACTTTGCTAATGTCTGACTCTAGCCTGTGTAGACTTTAAAACATGGCTGACATGAGTCAGAATGGCCTCCTCCCAGGCTCCTGGGGCTTCACTGTGTCCTCCTCTAGGACTGAGGTACGGCTCCTGGGGCTTCACTGTCCTCCTCTAGGACTGAGGTACGGCTCCTGGGGCTTCACTGTGTCCTCCTCTAGGACTGAGGTACGGATCCCAAAGGAGGACGAGGGCGAGGCAAACACAACTTAGCTTAGCTTCATGCAACGGGTTAGGGTTAGAGTTAGGGTTAAGGTTAAGGTCAGGGTTAGGGTCAGGGTCAGGGTCAGGGTTAGGGTTAGGGTCAGGGCCAGGGTTAGGGTTAGGGCCAGGGTTAGGGTTAGCGAGAGGATACACAGCTTATCTTATCTTCATGCAATGGCTCTCCCAGTTAAATCCTTTGGTCAGGAGAAACCAGTTAACCCCGCACCCAATAGAATTAGAGGACGTTACGTAGGTAGCCCAGAACACACACACACACACACACACACACACACACACACACACACATGAAGGTTGTATGTCTCTCTCAGTTGTGAGGCAGCTCCCTAGCAGAGCAGAGTCTGTCTATCTGCAGCTCTGCCTGTCTATCTGCCTGTCTATCTGACTGTCTATCTGCAGCTCTCTGCCTGTCTCTCTAGCTGTCTATCTGCAGCTTTCTGCCTGTCTATCTGCCTGTCTATCTGCAGCTCTGCCTGTCTATCTGCCTGTCTATCTGCAGCTCTGCCTGTCTATCTGCCTGTCTATCTGCAGATCTCTGCCTGTCTCTCTGGCTGTCCCTCCAGGACCCTCTCTTCCTTTACTGTGTTCTGGCTTAATGAATGTGTTCTGGGCTTTAGGTTAGTGTTAGGGTTGGTAGGGTTAGGGTTAGGGTAAGGGTTAGGGTAAGGGTTAGGGTTGGTAGGATAAGGGTTAGGGTTAGGGTTAGGGTTGGTACTGTACTGTGTTCTGGCTTAATTAATGTGTTCTGGGCTTTAGGTTAGGGTTAGGGTAGGTAGGGTTGGTACTGTACTGTGTTTTCGTTTTTTTAATGAACGTATCGCTAGGTCATGGGCGGTTAGTCTCACAAGGTGTTCGTGCACCGGTTCTCTAGAGATAAAGTTTGAAATATTAGAAAACGTTTTGTACTGTAGTGTAAATGTTTACTGCGACTCAAAGTCTATATTTCTTTCCTTTGCGTTTCTCTTCTGAATTCTCTTGTATGTCTACTATGGAATATAGAACCAAAATTAATGTAGAATATAGAACATGTTTACCAATGAAACACCATAAAGGACTTGTACTGATTTAGTATATTTTTATCCATTGAATGTACATGACCTCTGTCGACCTCATAGGTCAGGCTGAGTTACTTGTTTCATGTCCATGACCTCGGTAACTTGTTTCATGTCCATGACCTCGGTAACTTGTTTCATGTGCATGGTAACTTGTTTCATGTCCATGACCTCGGTAACTTGTTTCATGTCCATGACCTCGGTAACTTGTTTCATGTGCATGGTAACTTGTTTCATGTCCATGACCTCGGTAACTTGTTTCATGTCCATGACCTCGGTAACTTGTTTCATGTGCATGGTAACTTGTTTCATGTGCATGGTAACTTGTTTCATGTGCATGGTAACTTGTTTCATGTGCATGGTAACTTGTTTAATGCGAGCCTTTGCTGTTGAACTTGGCCCACTGGAGACCATTTCATCTCAGAAACAACACTGCTGAAGTGCAGATGAGATGGACTCCTCCATCTCCTCAGGTTTGTCTACATTTGATGTCCAAGGCTCCTCTTTCTGCTTTGTTTCCAAATATTGTACAGAATAAACTCCATTGTAAAGAATTATATATAAATAGCACCAAAAGTTGAAATCCCTTCTGAAAAAAAGAATAATAATAATATGAAAGATACTGGAACAGTGCCACATGGTTTGGAGAGAATTTAATAAAAAAGTTGGATTGTTGGATTTCAACTTTTAGAAACGTGTGTTTTTATCTGCTGAGCTGGTGACTGGGGGCATGGGAGAAGGATGTATATACTAATGTATGATATATATATGGAACGTGTATGAGGTGAGCGTGTGCCCTGGTTCAGAGCAGAATGCATGGAGCTGTAAAGTGTGTATGTGTATGGGAGGATTGACTGTTAGGATTGAAGCCTGGCCCTGGCTCTCACACCGCTCCTTAAGAAAAGCCTAACTCCATTTCAGTGGCACACCTTCAAACTGAGGTGGTGTTACATTTGGCTGTGGCATTGCTTATGATGCTATACCCACTGTGTATACAGACACACACACACACACACACAGCTCTGGAAAAAATGAAGAGACCCCTGCAAAATGGCCTTGAATCAGCATTTCTACATATGTGGCAGGCACACAAACACAGGCAGACCTTCTACCTAAGGAGGTACTGACCAGGGGATCACCTGACCCAAGCTTACAATGATTGAACGAGGAAAACTGCTGTGGTCGTCACTATGCTTTAGCAGCAACAATATAACCCTTGAGCATGCCAAAAGAAAGGTGATGTACTCAGGTATGCATATTCTGCATGTGTGTGTGTGTGTGTGTGTGTGTGTGTGTGTGTGTGTGCATGTACTCAGGTAAGTATATTCTGCATGTGTCGTGTGTGTGTGTGTGTGTGTGTGTGTGTGTGTGTGTGTGTGTATGCACGTACTCAGGTAAGTATATTCTGCATGTGTCGTGTGTGTGTGTGTGTGTGTGTGTGTGTATGCATGTACTCAGGTATGTATATTCTGCATGTGTCGTGTGTGTGTTTGTATGCATGTACTCAGGTATGTATATTCTGCCTCTGTCGTGTGTGTGTGTGTGTGTGTGTGTGTGTGTGTGTGTGTGTGTGTGTGTGTGTGTGCATGTACTCAGGTATGTATGTTTGGCATGTGTTGTGTGTGTGTTTGTGTGCATGTACTCAGGTATGTATATTCTGGATGTGTTGTGAGTGTGAGTGTGTGTGCGTGTGCGTGTGTGTGTGTGCATGGCTCCACTGAAGACTTCTCCTTCAAGCTGCGTGCCACACAGCTGAGCCCTTGTCCTATTGGGGTCAAAGTTCAGATGGGTCCACATGTACAGAGGGACTGCGCTGCCTTTTCTGTCTGATCCAGGGCCAGACACAGGTCGACCCTGGACAGCTGAGTCTAACCCTAGACTGGTTGAAAAGCAGACCGAGTGTCTGCCGGGACCTTCCGCCTGGCCAGCTGGACTCCTGCAGGGTAAGCCGACGTTCTGACTCAGCCATCATGGAACTGTCTGGAGCTCAGGCTGGGAGCTGCTCTATGTGAGTCAAACAACACTAGCCATGAGGAACTGTGAGAAGCTCCATTAGAGCTCCTTTGCATCTTCAATTATGATTCATTATTTTTCTAAAATAAAATGTCCATGAATTAGGTTTATACTTAAATAGTACGATATGATTAACCACATACATTGTCTTAGCTCAGATCAGAAAGTGCCTGGCTCTTTGATGCTGTCTGAGTAAGCATTAAGGCATAATTGCATGTTAAGGAAGAGTTGACGTAGACTGGAGAGAAGGGTACATTTCCTATATGATTCAGATTTGTAGTTTGGTTGTGTCAAAACCTATTCAGGACTTCAGACTTCACCACTGGACTTCAACAGCTTTACTTACAAGTGTATGCAGTCTCTAGGTTTATTTCACCAAGCCATGGTGAAAGAGTAGTTATCAGTACATTCAATCGTGAATTACTTGATGAATCTCAGCGTGTGTTATAATTGAGTGGGCAATTTAACAGTTGACACTGTCCCGGTCAGAAGAGTGTTCTTTGGTGCCATCTAGTGATTAATATTATTGTCCGTCATCTGCTTGGGGAACACACACACAAGCACACACACTCGGTAGCTATCGCTCCAGTTGCATGCTCTTGGCATGTTTACAATGGGAAGTAACAAGAGAAATGCAGTCTGATGAAAGAAAATATTGTTCCTTGACAGTTAGATGCCGTAAAATTGGGCTGGGTCATAATTGGCCCTTTGAAGACACGCTTTTCCGTCCCAGGCGCTTGGGTTTATGAAGAACCGCATTTTAAAGAGTGCCAAAGTGTTTTAAAAGGTGTAGGTTTCTCAAACCCAAACAAACAACAACTGCAGAAACTTTATGAAGTGCATAGGGCCTACTAGTTGTTCTTGGATATTAGCCTTTTATCTTTATTATCTCTATGAAATGTATTTTAATTTGCCCTCAAACTTAATTAGAAAAGGGTAAAAAAGAATAGCTCTTCCAGACTATGTTATATGGTTTTTAGTACTGTCGTCAAAATGTTAATTTGGAAAGACTGTCTGGTAGTCTGGTAGCATAAAGACAAAATCTACCTTCAAACCACAACCCTCACCACTTAATTCATATTCCGTTTTCTACAGCATTGCAGTATAGTCAAACAGCGAGGATATACATTGCGCGGACACGTGAAGTCCATATAGTGTAGTCACTGAGTTGTTAATGGAGCGCAATCCGATAGCAGTAGGTGGGTCTGTCTCTTTCTCACACACACTGGTATTGTGCCGGCAGATCGAGGGTTTTATTACCAGGCAGCAGCCAACGGGGAAGAGCAGGCCAAATTTGACGCCAAATCACTCGGATTATTAAACCCTTGGCATCGTTTTAAATAGGCTATAGGGGACGTTCTCTTCGTGTTTGGAGGAGGCTCTTGTGCCCGCCGGAGTTAGTCATCTGTTGTTGGGGTTGGGTTACGTTGGCATTGCCGTGCGTCCCAGCATGAAAAGCCTACATTAACTTGGAACTGGAGAGGTAACTTGCTTCTGCGCAAGGAGAAGGATTGAGACGCCAACTGACAACCCACCCTAACCCCTGCTATCTTGGGTGATAGCTGGCGAGGATCTGTTCAAAAATACCTTCTAATACACTGGTGCACTGCATCATCTCCACGTTTTAAGCTTTGGGATGTTAAATTAATTTTAATGAGGAGCATAGCCTTACTTGTTTGTAGCTTCTCATAACTTTTTTACCAGAAGCGTGGCCGTGTGATTTACTTTTGAACTTTTTGGTTAACTTTTTGAGACATTTTAGTTTAATACTAAACACCCCACTGCACTTGTATCTTGATTTTTATTTTTCGGTGAGAGGGCACGGAGGAGCTTGTGGCTGGACGCGACATGAGGACTGTCGCCTGGCTGTCCGCACGGCTTTGTCATTGTAATTCTCATGTGTCCGGTCAATTGTAGGATGCCCGAGGACACGCAATGTCGTTTTGCATTTTGACAAAGTGAAGGTTATGGGCTGGAACTAAACAAGCGGAGGAAAGTTATAGAAGCCTGGATGGAGGAAATTATGCTGGATTGCAATCTCTTCTAAATGTATATCCTCTCACATCAACCAGCTGGATATATCTAATGTATTCCCAATATAGAAAACTTTAATATATTTTGTTTCTCTCCTGGACCAAATTTATGATGTTGTTACATTGCTGCTTGGCCGCGGTAAAACTTTCTAACAAGTTCACATGCAGCCTCCCTTTCATATTTGTACTTCTCCAAATGCCTCAGTTTACATCCCCTTTGATTACAGGTAAGACTAAAAAGTGTCCGTGATTTTAATCTATGCTTATGATCTGTCTTTCTATCTATCCCATCGCATGCGTTTCTCTGCACCCTAGTCAGCGAAGCACAGATGTTTTGTAGTTTGACAGTGGGGAAAAAAAGAACTCGTTTTGAAAAAATCGTCTCGGTTAATCAGCACTGTTTTACAAGTGAATTTTGCTTTCTGCTAGAAAACTTGCTACAGTTTGGCTATACAGCCACATGCTATTGCAATCTATCGACAGATACATGCCTCATATACCGTGCCTCATGGACACTAAGGGTAAAACGGTGTTGCTGTAGTCTACCACAAAACATCCGAAATTTGCGTTATTGTCCGGTGTAGTCTGTTTAATTTTTTTATTTGAATTTAATGTATTAATTTCATTTTTTTTTTTACTTTTGGGAAGAAAAAACGATTCTTTTCAGCTGGAAAAACTAAGCAATTGTAGCCTTTAATCCCAGCGGATCAAATTCCCATATAGCTTGTCTCTACGTGGTATTCGAAATATGCGATATATTGTGTCTATTGTCTCCCATGTCACGGCCGGCGAATGCTCTAGGCATGTCTTCTCTGACCAACGAAACGTTTTTGTTGAGGATGAAGGTTAGTAGTTTGCTGCTTTAGAGAGAGAGATAAAATTAGCACGTTGCAGTGCTCAAGTATGTCAGGTGAAAGAGGCAACAAACATCAAGCATTTCTTTAAAAATATCAAAATGTTCACAAACTCCGGACTGGGTCGAGACCGTTGGGCACCCCCCAATCATTAAACTTCCCTGGTTTAATTACACGCGTAGGTTGTTAATTTCATAGTTGGAGTCTGCGCGGTTGGTCTGCCTTGAATTAAATATCTACTAAACGTACAACAGAGCAGCAAATTGACCAAGGCCACAAGTCTGTTGCCTGATATTCGACCTATACGTGTATTACAACATTGTTTGCTTGGTAATGGGTAATCGCGCGGGGAAAAAACACACTTTGTATTTCTGTTAATTGTGTGACGTGGACAGAATAAAATAACCGTTCTAACCCTTCCCTTCCCAAAACTTTGTGGCATGTTAATTTAGATTTCGTTTAAACGAAACGTTTAAATTCCCTTAGCACAGTTTCATAAAAACAGTCGGTGTCCCAGCTTGGTTTGTGTCCTTTCCGTTGAGAAAACATGAATCAAACAGATTCCCCCACAGTGGCGGGCAGATATGTCACTTTTCTCACTAAGGCGTAAATAATGACCCTAGTTGTCCCCGGCTGTTGCCCTCAGGTACCGAGGCAAGCTGTGAGAACGAAGGAGAGCTGTTGCACATCCCCAACATCACGGACAATCCCTGCATAACCTGCATTTGTCTGGTGAGTAGTAAGTTACCTTTTATTACTATTGTTAAACACATTTACAAACCGAAGTGTTTTTTATGAGATCATTTCAGTTAGTTATTTTTTCTGCATTTGAGAACCATGTGTTAGAACCGTGTCCATGTCAACTTTAAGTAAAAGCAAGGATTGATATGATTTGGCAATGACTTTCTTGAAAAGGACAAATTAAAATCCACTACATCAGCTTTATGACATTGGTCTAAAAAAATCTAAGTGTAACTGGATAGTATTTGTTTTATTGAAGTTGTCTTGTTTGAGAGTCTGGTCTCATCCTGTTCTGACTGTTAAAGTCTGGCTCCCTCTCAATGGGCAACATGTGCTCTTTGCCCTCCGACCTTGCCTACTGTGAAGGTCATTGTTTTAGAGGAGAAGAATGGAAGAGGGTAGGTTTTTCTGTGTCACTACGCGCCCCTGGCAGCGAGGGGTCATGCCCTGGTGTGTTGTGTCTCCCAGAGACCTCTTTAAACGGGGCATGTGGCAAGAGCCGGCCGTTAAAACCGTTTTGACTTTGAGAGGTATTCCTCATCTCTGAACTAGAAACAAGCTTTACTCCAAGGGCTCTGCACATGCAGAAAGGTTAGCCCACGTACATGCAAGCCACAGCATTTCAAACACCTTTTATACCAGGCTTGTGCAGTGATCAGGGTGCACGCCCTTCACCCTAGAGTCCTGCCCTGCCTTCTCCATAGCTCTCTGATAGGGCTGTCTGGGGTCTGACCTGCCCTCTTGATGGGTCTGTGATAGGGCTGTCTGGGGTCTGACCTGCCCTCTTGATGGGTCTGTGATAGGGCTGTCTGGAGCCTGACCAGCCTCTTATCTGCCCATCAGCTGGAGCCTGGCTGAATGCTATCAATCATCAGCAGGCCACGGCTGGCCTTTCATCTCCCCTCTCGGCAGCCATGGCGCTGGCCCCACAGGACCTGAAAGACACTTGTGTCACAGTGCTGTCTTTAAGGGGGAGGGGTAGGGGGGGGCTTGAGTCATCATGGCTCCAGTGTCACTCAGGATCCCAGTTAGAGCAGAGGACCTGCTAATGGCCCTTGGTAGGAGAAGACAGGAGGGGAGTTAGGCCTGTGTTCAAAGAGGGACCATTGGGAGCCCTTGTCAATGCAGGCGGGCGGGCAGGCAGGCAGGCTTAATTAGTGTGTATGTTTTCCAGCCTCTGCCTTTCTCTCTCTTTTTCTCCCGGTCCCCTCTTTAGTTTTCTCTCTCTCTCTCTCACTCTCTCTCTCTCTCTCTCTCTCTCTCTCTCTCTCTCCTTCCCACTCTCTCCCCCTCTTAAAGGCACTGATGGATGACTCCAGTAAGCTGCCAGGCAGATTGGTAAACATTGGAGAGCCAAAGGTCCTGTCCTGTCCGGGCCTCTTGTCAAACACAGTGGATCAATACAGTAGCCGCCCACCTTTAGCTAACTAACCCCTGGCCAGCCTGACACTCCACTGAGACAACATTGTGTGTGTGTGTGTGTGGGGGGGGAGGGGCTACCAGGTAGAGGCTACCAGGTAGAGCTACCAGTTGAAGCTGATGAGGCTGTGCAGAGTAATTTCATCCTACACCCGTCAGAGATAAACCTAAAACGTTGAAGACAAACGATGGTTTCCTCTCCACATGGGTTCACTTCTACTGTCTGTGTTCTTTTCTTCCTTCCTCCTCTCTCTTTTTCTCTTTTTCTCTACCTCCTGTCGGTCTGACAGTT
>CM030178.1:19613471-19743471 GCA_017639675.1 Aplochiton taeniatus | reverse complement strand
CGCAAGATCTCATCCCGTGGGGTCAAAATGATCATGAGAACGGTGAGCAAAAATCCCAGAACTACACGGAGGGACCTGATGAATGACCTGCAGAGAGCTGGGACCAAAGTAACAAAGGCTACCATCAGTAACACACCACGGCGAGAGGGACTCAAATCCTGCAGTGCCAGGCGTGTCCCCCTGCTTAAGCCAGTACATGTCCAGGCCCGTCTGAAGTTTGCCAGAGAGCATATGGATGATCCAGAAGAGGATTGGGAGAATATCCTGTGGTCAGATGAAACCAAAATAGAACTTTTTGGTCAAAACTCAACTCGTCGTGTTTGGAGGAAGAAGAATGCTGAGTTGCATCCCAAGAACACCATACCTACTGTGAAGCATGGGGGTGGAAACATCATGCTTTGGGGCTGTTTTACTGCAAAGGGGACAGGACGACTGATCCGTGTTAAGGGAAGAATGAACGGGGCCATGTATCGTGAGATTTTAAGCCAAAACCTCCTTCCATCAGTGAGAGCACTGAAGATGGAACGTGGCTGGGTCTTCTAGCATGACAATGATCCCAAACACACCGCTTGGGCAGCAAAGGAGTGGCTCCGTAAAAAGCATTTCAAGATCCTGGAGTGGCCTAGCCAGTCTCCAGACCTCAACCCCATAGAAAATTTGTGGAGGGAGTTGAAAGTCTGTGTTGCCCAGCGACAGGCCCAAAACATGACTGCTCTAGAGGAGATCTGCTTGGAGGAATGGGCCAAAATACCAGCTACAGTGTGCAAACCTGGTGAAGACTTACAGGAAACGTTTGACCTCTGTCATTGCCAACAAAGGTTATGTTACAAAGTATTGAGTTGAACTTTTGTTATTGACCAAATACTTATTTTCCACCATCATTTATAAATAAATTCTTTAAAAATCCTACAATGTGATTTCCTGGATTTTTTTTCTCATTTTTGTCTCTCATAGTTGAAATGTACCTATGATGAAAATTACAGACCTCTCTCATCTTTCTAAGTAGGAGAACTTGCACAATCAGTGGCTGACTAAATACTTTTTGGCCCCACTGTAGGTAGGAACACACACATGTACAGGAACACACACACACACATACATAGGTAGGAACACACATATGTAGAGGAACACACACATACATAGGTAGGAACACACATATGTACAGGACCACACACATACATAGGTAGGAACACACATATGTAGAGGAACACACACATACATAGGTAGGAACACACACATGTACAGGAACACACACATACATAGGTAGGAACACACACATGTACAGGAACACACACATACATAGGTAGGAACACACATATGTACAGGACCACACACACACATAGGTAGGAACACACATATGTACAGGACCACACACACACATAGGTAGGAACACACATATGTAGAGGAACACACACATGGGCAGAGGCTGCTCTTCTCCAGTTTGGAGGACCACATGGTCTGTGTTTCCATCAATTAGTAATCCCACACTTACATGACTGGAGTTTGACTAACTCTCCTTCTCTGCCTCTCACATCTTCCATCCTTCCTCCTCCTACATCCCTCCATCCCTCCTTCCCTTCCTCCTCCTGCATCCCTCCATCCCTCCTTCCCTTCCTCCTCCTGCATCCCTCCATCCCTCCTTCCCTTCCTCCCCTCCTCCTCCATCCCTCCATCCTTCTACTCCTCCTCCTGCATTCCCTCCCACAGGTTGTCAGCTGGAAGGCAAGCTATACAACAGCTCAGTGTCCTGGACCAGTGTGGCTAAGCCTTGCATCACCAGACGTTGCCAGGTGAGAGAAACACACACACACACACACACACACACACACACACACACACACACACACACACACACACACACACACACACACATGCAGGGCCACCATGTCTAATGACACCCATCTGGGTCTGATACCTCCCATCATACATCTGGGTCTGATATGTCCCATCATCCATCTGGGTCTGATACCTCCCATCATACATCTGGGTCTGATACCTCCCATCATCCATCTGGCTCTGATACCTCCCATCATCCATCTGGGTCTGATACCTCCCATCATACATCTGGGTCTGATACCTCCCATCATACATCTGGCTCTGATACCTCCCATCATACATCTGGGTCTGATACCTCCCATCATACATCTGGGTCTGATACCTCCCATCATACATCTGGGTCTGATACCTCCCATCATACATCTGGGTCTGATACCTCCCATCATACATCTGGGTCTGATACCTCCCATCATACATCTGGGTCTGATACCTCCCATCACATACTTTCACATTACATCACAGACCAACCGCACAACGCCAGGGTCCCAGTATGTGTCTATGTGCAATATGCACAAAATATCACTCCTACACTTAGTCTATTTGGGCAGTGTGTGTGGTAAAACTATCATGGGGTGATTCTGTGTGTGTGTGTATGTGTGTTTTCTTTGCCCGCATTAGACACACTCCAAGACTTGACCGAAAAAAAGTGTTTTTTGAAGTCACTGTCCTCCAAAGTGTAACTGAAAATAATTGTTCTCATGTGTGCCTTGGAGCTATTTCACGCTGACTGAATATAACAGTAGCTAATGGAGTAAACTCATAAAAAAAATATATAATGGTTTGGATTGTGGGAATAGGTACCTTTTCCACCGGCTAAGTGGTGGAATACTCTAGTGCTGGTGAGGACAGGTAGTGGGTTTGGGACGGCCCAGAGGCAATCAGGGGAAAAGCTACTGTACTCTTCAACAAGGTTAGAGTCAGTGAAGCAACAACATGATGCAGACAGTTTCACGTCGGTTACATCAACAACCCAGTCAAAGAGCCCGAGTCTTTTTCTTTGCTCTTTATTCAAATACAGAGGAAGCAGCAGAGCTGCCGTCTTGCAGACTGAGCTCCCTGAAAGTCAGCCCCCGTCCCCGTACCTCCAGAAGGGGCGTCGCTGCCTGACCGAGTCGTAGACGCCACGTTTGGAGGGCTTGGACACTGTGGCACAGATCTGCCTGTGTTTGTCCACACGCTGGGCTGCAAAGTTCCTGCTGCATATCCCACAAGGCACCAGGCCGGTGGAAGTCGCTGTCCCAACGGCTCCCTGGGGTTCCTCTTGGACTTCCTGAAAGCCTTTTCTCCTCATATCGGGCTGAGTCACCTGCAGGGTTAGAACAGTGGTCAACATGGTTTAATCTCAGTCATGACAGTGAATAGGTTTTAGAAAACTCACCACTTTGTTCATTTCAGTGCCCCCATGGCTGTTCACCTCCCACTCTCTCCTCATGATGGAGATCTCCTGCAGGGAGTCCTCTAACTCTTGCTTCTCTTCAAGCAGAGAGGCCTGTTCCTCCTGGGCCCCTGGGCCCCCCCCGCGTAGCAGCCTCAGCTGCTGGACAATCTCCTGCAGGTCCCTCTCCAGGGCAGCCTCCAGTTTATTGGCTTGCTCGTCAAACTTGACCTTTTCCTGGGCCAGAAACCTCCTCTCCTTGTCTGGGGTCTTGGTGCTGCGTCTTGCAGCCCTTGAAGCCCGGGGTGGTTTACCTGCTGGTGGGGCCGGAGTGTAGGACACACTCATGGATCCACTTTCTATTGGCTCAGCACGGACCTCCTCCTTGTGGGTGCTCACTCTGATTGGAGGAAGTTGCTTGTATTTCTGGCAAGAGGTCAACGTATGTCCTTGAGAGAGCGAGTGTTCTCCCTCAGAGAAGAAGGAGCTCTTCTTCCTCACCAAGACAGGTTTGAGAGGAAGGGCAGGTTGTCTGGGCTGAGGTCCATCAGACACACAGCTACATTTCCCCTCCAGTGTCTCCGTGGTGCTGCGCTTTTCTTTGATCATCAAGCCAATGATGTCATTAAGCCTCTGGTTCTCTTTCCGTAGTCTTTTGTTTTCCTCAAAAAGTTCTGCGTAGTTTCTCGTACAATCCATTGCTGCTAAACGCTAGAAATGATTTTTACTTTGCTGGGATCTGCTAGTTATTGGTTCAGTTAACAGTCACGAATTGATTCAAATGGACTGTTCTAGAGGTTAGGGTGTCTGTGAACATTCTGCATTCTGATGATGTCAGTAAACAACATAGAACCGTAACAATGAGCGGAATGCTGATGTCACAATGGGCTATGTTCAAGTTCTTGTTTAGACATTCAAAAAATTAGCCAGATGATCTTATCATTATTATTTATTGGTCTATATTTCCTACATCCTACATCATGATATCCACATCCAGGTTTTTCTATTGGATTAATGAACTTTCTGACCCCTAGCATGTCAAGTTTGAAAGCCCTCAGAGCTTATATTATTAATCTACATGAGTTTATATGTCTTAACTCCCATACGGCCAGGCTATATTTTGATTACTTGTAGTTTTGGGGTGTATAGCAACAATATCTATCAATTTAACCATTTTCCATCCATTTTCATAAATGCAAAGCCCTTTCAGAAAGTCACTAGGCTAGTACTTCAAACACTAATTTGCCATGCTTTTTATGTATTTTATCTTAGCTCAGTCACAAGTCATTCAGTTACCAAGCATAACAACAGTGTTCAGTTTAATATTTTTTCCCATTTTGTAGATGATTTGTTGACTATAGGGCCATAACCATTACATTTTTTCATTTACTGCATTCCGTGCTTTGATAATTGAGAATAAGTGTTTATGTCCATTACATTTTTCAGTTTTGCTGATGTACTCATTTATTCATTGCCCATTTTTGTTTTGGAAAGTGCACAGTTTTCCTGAAACCTGATGAGAATGATAAACCTTTGGTCTAGAGTGTGCTGTAGTTTGTTGCCAATTTTCACTGACCCAAAAGTATGTCATTCAAATCAATCTCATTTCGATTTGAATAACTGACATACATCGTCTTTCAAGGAAGGATAATGGTGTTACTGTGTGTGTGTGTGTGTGTGTGTGTGTGTGTGTGTGTGTGTGTGTGTGTGTGTCTACACAGTCCATATAGTTTACTGTATGTGTTATGCTGGCTACAGGCGGGAATGGCATGTTCCTAGCTAATCTCCTGCTGACGTAGTCAGAGTGTTGTTCCCTGGTGTTTGGATTGCCCTGGTGTCAGCCTGTCAGAGTGTTGTTCCCTGGTCTTTGGATTGCCCTGGTGTCAGCCTGTCAGAGTGTTGTTCCCTGGTCTTTGGATTGCCCTGGTGTCAGCCTGTCAGAGGCCAGCTTGTTTAGGGCTGGAATGAAGACTATGCAGTCGGACATGCTGGGGCACACAATGGGTCAATGGGCTGGAGAGATGGATGGAGGAATCTACTCAATTAGTGCACAGGTCGACCCTTACAGTTAGCTTCTCTTTGAGGTTTCATGACGTTTTTTGGATGATTCTTGCTCTACGAGTTTATAATAAAACACTTACGAGTTCACCATACGAGTACACCCTAAAAACCCATCACTCAATGAACAGATTGAATAAGTTTTGATTGAATATAGTTATCCACCATCTAGGAAACAGTATTTGACAAAGTGTGTCTATTTCCTGGGTTGTACAGGAAGGTGTCATCACTGAGGCTGAAGTGCAGTGTGTTGTGCACTGCAAGACCCCCAAGATCCACCCCAAGAAGTGCTGTCCTACCTGCCCTAGTGAGTAGGAGAGAGGCTGTCTGCTTTTATGGTGTGTGTGTGTGTGTGTGTGTGTGTGTGTGTGTGTGTGTGTGTGTGTGTGTGTGTGTGTGTGTGTGTGTGTGTGTGAGAGAGAGAGAGAGAGAGAGAGAGAGAGAGAGAGAGAGAGAGAGAGAGAGAGAGAGAGAGAGAGAGAGAGAGAGAGAGAGAGAGAGAGAGAGAGAGAGAGAGAGAGAGAGAGAGAGAGAGAGAGAGAGAGAGAGAGAGAGAGAGAGAGAGAGAGCGGCTGGCCTTGTTTCCTTTGAGTGATTTTCTCTACTAATGTGTGTGTGTGTGTCCTCCAGGCTGTATCTTTGAGGCCCGTCTCTACAAAGAGAGGGAGGAGTTCCATCCAGAGGGGAAGCCCTGCATAAAATGCACCTGCACTGTGAGTACAAACACTTCCTGGACCTGTATGTGTGTAAAAGAGAGAGAGAGATAATTGTGTGTGTGTGTGTGTGTGTGTGTGTGTGTGTGTGTGTGTGTGTAAAAGAGAGGGAGATAACGTGTGTGTGTGTGTGTTTTCTTTTACATCGTAAAAGAAAACATTTGTCACAAGGCGGTTGCTATGTTGTAATGTTATCTACACTATTGCAAAGCCCTTTTAAATGTGTTGTTCTGTTACTATCTAACAGGCTGAAAAGTCATCAGTATGAATGTTGTCTCCATCACTTCTATTGCTGCTTCTTCTCATATTATCCTTTTATAAACAGCTGGACTTGTTTTCAGTTCAAGGCTGTGTTTCCTCATCACAGTGTTGGCCATGTGTTTTCAGGGAGGGCGGACCCTCTGTGTGAAGGAGGTGTGTCCTGTCCTGTCTTGCCCCGCCCACCTCAGTCACACCCCACCAGGCCAGTGCTGTCCCAGGTGTCTCGGTAAGACCTCTCTCTCTCTCTCTGTGTCTTGGTAAGACCTCTCTCTCTCTGTTTCAGTTAGACCTCTCTCACTCTTTGTCTTGGTAAGACCTCTCTCTCTCTCTCTGTTTCGGTAAGACCTCTCTCACTCTGTGTCTTGGTAAGACCTCTCTTATTCTCTCTGTGTCTCAGTAAGACCTCTCATTGTCTCTGTGTGTCTTGGTAAGACCTCTCTCTGTCTCTGTGTCTTGGTAAGACCTCTCTGTCTCTCTGTGTCTTGGTAAGACCTCTCTCTGTCTCTCTGTGTCTTGGTAAGACCTCTCCCTGTCTCTTTGTGTCTTGGTAAGACCTCTCTGTCTCTGTGTCTTGGTAAGACCTCTCTCTGTCTCTCTGTTTCGGTAAGACCTCTCTCACTCTCTGTCTTGGTAAGACCTCTCTTATTCTCTCTGTGTCTCAGTAAGACCTCTCCCTGTTTCTTTGTGTCTTGGTAAGACCTCTCTGTCTCTGTGTCTTGGTAAGACCTCTCTCTGTCTCTCTGTTTCGGTAAGACCTCTCTCACTCTCTGTCTTGGTAAGACCTCTCTTATTCTCTCTGTGTCTCAGTAAGACCTCTCCCTGTTTCTTTGTGTCTTGGTAAGACCTCTCTGTCTCTGTGTCTTGGTAAGACCGCTCTCTGTCTCTCTGTGTCTTGGTAAGACCTCTTTCTGTCTCTCTGTGTCTTGAGCTCCCTTCACAAAGGCACAACAGGGCAAAAACCTTGGATCTCAAATGTGCATGTACTAGTATGGTATCTGGTAACTGGCATAGCAACCATTATAAATCAAATGGAAGTGACTAAACAAATCTGTCTGTTCACGTGTCCCAGGTCAGAGGAAGGTGTTTGACTTGTCCCTAGGCAGCTGTCTGTTCCACAGTGAGGTGTATGAGAACTCCATCACCTTCACACACGACAACTGTACCACCTGCACCTGCAAGGTACTGCCATCGCTGTCAAGAGCCAGTCAAGCTTTTGGGGAAACTCCACATTTTATTAAAACGGACTAAATTGTTCAAGTTAACAAAACACACTCAGCCATTACTATAGTTGATTGATTTGTATTTCTTCTTCTTATTTATTAATTGATTTATATGCCCATCCTTCCTCTGTGTCTCCCAGGACTCCACGGTGGTGTGCAGGAGGAGCTGCTCCCATTCAGGGAGCTGTCAGGCGGAGGAGGCGTGCTGTGACGACTGCTTGTCCTACGTGAAGCTGGAGGAGGTGAAATACTGCCGGCTCAGGAACAAGATCTACAGGGTGAGAGACCGCCACCTTCCTCTGCCTCTGTAAAGAGACATACCTCAAAGATGGAACAGAGGATGAAGGATGGAGGAATGCACTCAAAGGTGTTTCTCCCCTCCTCTGCTCCCTCCCTACAGGAAGGAGACATGTGGTCCTCTGTGAACTGCACTCTCTGTGTCTGTGTGAAGGGCAGCATTGAGTGCCAAGCCAAACAGTGTGTGCCCATCACCAGCTGTCCCTCGGTGAGTGATCACACAGACATTTACCAACGCGCCTCCCACTTCCTTAATATGGATCCTTAGACATTCACCAACCTGCATTCCTTTATGTATTCCTAGATTCAAAATATATTGTAATTATCCTATAATCTTGTTTTCTGCGTTCTCCATGGAGGATGTTATGTTTCTTTCCCATTGTTTTGGGATAAACACTTGATAGGTTTCTGAAATGTAAATGACTCTGATTCCCAGAGGGTTTACCAAACCAAACCTTTTCTGTAAAAATGATTCATTAATTGATATAGTGATATAGCAAAAACCCAAAGCACTTTACAATTGAGGACATACTAGAACAGACACATATAAAAAACTAATATTGACATTGACATTAACTTGTGATTTTCGCTTATTAGCATGCATGGCTGGTTGACCTGAAGTCACCTGATTGCATGGTTGTGGTCTGGCCTGATGGCTGTAATCTCATGTAAGGCTATTATATAGTGTGTACTATACTATAGATAGTGTGTTGCAGTTGTGGAATGATGTCCACCTGTCATGTGACTTACAGTATAACCCTAACCCTAACCTGTCATGTGACTTACAGTATAACCCTAACCCTAACCTGTCATGTGACTTACAGTATAACCCTAACCTGTCATGTGACTTACAGTATAACCCTAACCTGTCATGTGACTTACAGTATGTACTGTTTAGTGGAAACAGTTCTCCAATTCCACGAAGACAGCTTGGCCTCAGTTCCTCTGTACTCCTGACCCTCCTGTCCTGACCCAGCACGTGGACACACACACACACACACACACACACACACACACACACACACACACACACACATCAGAAACAGTCTCTGGTCCTCCCGTTGTCCGTGCGTGGCTCCCCAGGGCCTAGACAGGATAGAGCATCGATGGCGTTGAAGTGACAGAGAACAACAGCCACCCTATATTTAGAAACCTGAAAGACAATCTCTCCATCTCTTTCAAAGGCTTTCCTCTTCAAAGAGGGAGTGCTCCTGTGTGTGTGTGTGTGTGTGTGTGTGTGTGTGTGTGTGTGTGTGTGTGTGTGTGTGTGTGTGTGTGTGTGTGTCCAATAAGGGGGGGGAGGGCATTACTAGTGAGGGCAGGGGTGTTGAAAGGACATTGGTGTGTGTAGGTTAGTGTGTGTGCGTGTAGATTGGCGTGTGTTGGTGTGTGTGTGTGTGTGTAGATTGGGGGGATTGGGGTGTGTGGGTCCTCTGATGTGCACTTCTGATGGAAGGTAAAACCACTCCCACCCTCCTCTTTTACACACTCACACACACACACACACACACACACACACACACACACACACACACACACACATTGTATCATGTTTCACAGACGGAGGCCAACCATGATCTGTCTATGTGTTTGTGGTTCAGTGTCTTTCTTTCTGGTTGTTCTTATTCTTATTCTGACCGTCCATATCCATATCCATAGCCATATCATATCCAAAACCATATCATATCCTTATCCATATCATATCCAAAACCATATCATGTCCTTATACCCAGGTGTACTCAACTGACATCTCCTCAGCCTATGATCGCCGTGTTTTTTTTGCCAAAAGAGACCTAGTCTCAATCAGTTACCTCAGTATAAATAAAACACTGCTCTAAAAGTGTGTATTGATGTAGAAACAATGAAAGCACCAATGTTGATTTGCAAATGAATCTTATTGAGCCTGTTGGTTCTGCTCTCGATTCTTCACACATGAAGATACTGATAACTGTTCTACCACCTTCAAACACAAGCAAGCAAAACCGCACGGTATGATGGGAAAACGTCCTTCTAGGTGGAACATGTGAATCAAAGTGTGTGTCTCTGTGTCCCTTACAGAATAAGATCCTGAACAGGACAGGCTGTTGTCCGGTTTGCACTGAAAGTAAGTAAGTTATGCAGTTCTCTATCCTCCCAGTGTTTGAATGCAGAGTGGCTCTGTTTGGTGTAAGCTAACATTGAGGGTGGAATAGACAAAAGGGAACACAACAGAGTTTCCTTTCCGGAGCCAAATCGAAATCTTTTTGATCCACATCTTCCCTCTGTCTCTCTTCTCAATGGATCTTTCTGTCGGTCTGTCCTCTCTCCTCAGAGCCAGGGGTGTGCACAGTCTTTGGCGACCCCCACTACAACACCTTCGACGGCCGCACCTTCAACTTCCAGGGCACCTGCCAGTACGTGCTGACCCGGGACTGTGGCGGGGGGGGCGGGGGGGGCGGCGGGCCCCGAGGAGTCCAGCTTCACGGTGCTGGTGAAGAACGACGGCCGGCGGACACGCTCCTTCTCCTGGACGCAGGCCGTGGAGCTGCAGCTGGGCTCTCTCAGCCTCAGCCTGCACCAGCACCTGACCGTGAGGAGGAACGGCAGCCGCATCGCCCTGCCCTACCACGGCCCCGGGGTGCATGTGGACCTGGACGGGTACCTGCTCAAACTCACCACCATCGCCGGTGAGGGGGGGGAGACCTCAGACTTCATTCTAAAAGACTAGGAATATCAGCTGCTGAGTGGAGTTATTGTATCGTGATCATATCTAGTCCCCCCCCCAGGTCTGGAGATCACCTGGGATGGTGACAGCTTTGTGGAGGTGGTGGCGGCCCCCCACCTGCGCGGCCGTCTCTGCGGTCTGTGTGGCAACTACAACGGCCACAGGCGTGATGACACCATGGGCGGCGACGGCCAGTTTAAGTTTGACGTGGACGAGTTTGCTGAGTCATGGCGCGTGGAGGGCAACGAGGTGTGCACCCACCAGCCCCCCCGGCGGCCCCCCTCCTTCCTCTGCTCGGGCAGCGTCAAGGTCAAGTTCCGCGCCCACCGCGAGTGCCAGAAGATCAAATCATGGGAGTTCCAGAGGTGCCATCGCGCAGTGGACTTTGCCCTCTTCTACAGGTCAGTAGATGAGCCTTATTACATTTAGACAGATTTCATATGCAGCTTTCTTTATCTTTTAGTGGTATCTCTCAGTGAACTTGGGGACGTAATAAAAACTATATTTACAGTGTTTGTTTTGAGTCAGAAGCCTTAAACCAAATCCAAATCCAGTTAGTATTTACAATTCAATGTGTGCTTCATTTCGATGATTAAAGTGTGTGCTTGTGTACTTGAGTCTCTGTATAATGCAATATTGTTCATTTACCCCTGTAGGTCATGTGTCACAGACATGTGTGAGTGTCCAGTCCATAAGAACTGTTACTGCGAGTCCTTCCTAGCCTACAGCCGGGCCTGTGAGAGAGAGGGTCTGCCTACCCACTGGAGACCACACACCACCTGCCAGGGTGAGCATCCCCAGCCAATCACAGCGCTCATTTAGACTATAGTTCAGCCAATCACACAGACCCAACAGACATATCCTTGTAACAACCTTCCAGCCCGGATCAAACTATAGCTAAATAAAATCAGTTCAATTCATTTTATCAACCTACGCTAAGCCACATCTAACTCATTAGACGCACAGTCTTTATAACGTAAGCGATGGTTTGTGGTGGTTGTTTGGTGATGGTTTGTGTATCTGACAGTGTGGTGGTTGTTTGGTGATGGTTTGTGTATCTGACAGTGTGGTGGTTGTTTGGTGATGGTTTGTGTATCTGACAGTGTGGTGGTTCTATGGTGATGGTTTGTGTATCTGACAGTGTGGTGGTTGTTTGGTGATGGTTTGTGTATCTGACAGTGTGGTGGTTGTTTGGTGATGGTTTGTGTATCTGACAGTGTGGTGGTTGTTTGGTGATGGTTTGTGTATCTGACAGTGTGGTGGTTGTTTGGTGATGGTTTGTGTATCTGACAGTGTGGTGGTTCTATGGTGATGATTTGTGTATCTGACAGTGTGGTGGTTCTATGGTGATGGTTTGTGTATCTGACAGTGTGGTGGTTGTTTGGTGATGGTTTGTGTATCCGACAGTGTGGTGGTTGTTTGGTGATGGTTTGTGTATCTGACAGTGTGGTGGTTGTTTGGTGATGGTTTGTGTATCTGACAGTGTGGTGGTTCTATGGTGATGGTTTGTGTATCTGACAGTGTGGTGGTTCTATGGTGATGGTTTGTGTATCTGACAGTGTGGTGGTTCTATGGTGATGGTTTGTGTATCTGACAGTGTGGTGGTTCTATGGTGATGGTTTGTGTATCTGACAGTGTGGTGGTTGTTTGGTGATGGTTTGTGTATCTGACAGTGTGGTGGTTGTTTGGTGATGGTTTGTGTATCTGACAGTGTGGTGGTTCTATGGTGATGGTTTGTGTATCTGACAGTGTGGTGGTTCTATGGTGATGGTTTGTGTATCTGACAGTGTGGTGGTTCTATGGTGATGGTTTGTGTATCTGACAGTGTGGTGGTTCTATGGTGATGGTTTGTGTATCTGACAGTGTGGTGGTTCTATGGTGATGGTTTGTGTATCTGACAGTGTGGTGGTTCTATGGTGATGGTTTGTGTATCTGACAGTGTGGTGGTTGTTTGGTGATGGTTTGTGTATCTGACAGTGTGGTGGTTCTATGGTGATGGTTTGTGTATCTGACAGTGTGGTGGTTCTATGGTGATGGTTTGTGTATCTGACAGTGTGGTGGTTCTATGGTGATGGTTTGTGTATCTGACAGTGTGGTGGTTCTATGGTGATGGTTTGTGTATCTGACAGTGTGGTGGTTCTATGGTGATGGTTTGTGTATCTGACAGTGTGGTGGTTCTATGGTGATGGTTTGTGTATCTGACAGTGTGGTGGTTCTATGGTGATGGTTTGTGTATCTGACAGTGTGGTGGTTCTATGGTGATGGTTTGTGTATCTGACAGTGTGGTGGTTGTTTGGTGATGGTTTGTGTATCTGACAGTGTGGTGGTTCTATGGTGATGGTTTGTGTATCTGACAGTGTGGTGGTTCTATGGTGATGGTTTGTGTATCTGACAGTGTGGTGGTTCTATGGTGATGGTTTGTGTATCTGACAGTGTGGTGGTTCTATGGTGATGGTTTGTGTATCTGACAGTGTGGTGGTTCTATGGTGATGGTTTGTGTATCTGACAGTGTGGTGGTTCTATGGTGATGGTTTGTGTATCTGACAGTGTGGTGGTTCTTTGGTGATGGTTTGTGTATCTGACAGTGTGGTGGTTCTATGGTGATGGTTTGTGTATCTGACAGTGTGGTGGTTCTATGGTGATGGTTTGTGTATCTGACAGTGTGGTGGTTCTATGGTGATGGTTTGTGTATCTGACAGTGTGGTGGTTCTCCCACAGCCACTCAGTGTAAACACGGGGCCGTCTATGACACGTGTGGGCCGGGCTGCACCAAGACCTGTGACAACTGGAACGATATCGGTGTGTGCCACAAGCCCTGTGTGGCAGGGTGCCACTGCCCTGCCAACCTGGTGCTCTTCCAGGGCCGGTGCATCAAATCTACGGCCTGCCCTGGTCGGTGACCCTGGTGGCCCCAGCAGGGGGAGGAGAGGGGGGGCCTCGGCCACCAGAAGAGACTAGGCCAAATGATGGCCAACTGGAATATAATAAGGGTGAAGAAAGGCTTGGGCAAGGGCCCCATGCTGCAAGGTACTCAGGGTAGAGGTGTTAGCTAGCTCTGTCATATTGGGGTGGGGGCTTGGGGGCGAGGCAGTGTTGGGAACTCATAGGATGTTGTGGACTCTGATGGACTGACGATGAACTCATTGGACAAGCTGGATCGGTAAGTTTCTTGTTTTGCCCTGAGTTAGTTACGTCTCTGCCGTCACAGTGCCCCCTGGTGGCTGGTAGTAAGCATAACCTGTAATCTCCTGAATTCCCCTTAACAGAGTGGGGGGTTGTTAAGCAGGGAACACTCACTGTGGAAGCCATTTTAAGCTTTGGGTAAAAGACTGTAGTTTCATTGACTTTATTTAGATGTATTCACCCCACAGTTTAGCCAGACATGCTGCCATGGACCCCATGGGAAAGACAGGCTCAACACAGTCCACAGTTTGAACGCATGTTGCTATTTAAATTCCATTGAGAAGCAGTAATTCACCGTCAAAACAAGGAAATGCAATGGAGTCTTTTGAACCAGCACATCACTTGCCAACACAAGGAATAAGCTCCACTATCCAAAAAGTCCCACTTCTCCCAAGATCTAACACGCATAGCATTATTTTATTCTGTAAACTAATCAGAGAAATATGTATTGTGTTATTATTTGTTGTTATTGACATTGTTAATTTATATATCGATCAAATGATATGTTGTAGCAAGAGCCAGAAAACAAATTTAATTTTTTTATAAATGATTTAAAGGGAAATAGTTATTTATGTATTTGTACATTTTGTGTTATTGTTTGAAGAGAAATACCTAAATGTGACTCCATTGTTGTGCCATTGCAGGGAAACGTACTGTATTTGATCATGCTCAGTGCAAAGGTTGATGTGTTTATTTTCAAACTGAAGGTGTTCCTCCTAACATGCATTTCCCTTGCCTCTGTGCGTAAATATTTAAGAACAGCAATATAACCTTTAATCAAACTATTGATCTGTTTGGTGATTTTATGTCAGACAGCAGCATCCTATCACAGCTCAAGCAATACTATTTGACTTCTGTTGTGACAGTGCTCCACTCATGAGCACCAAACCAAGGTAGGAGACCCTATTCAGTTGACTGAAAGAACAAACTTTAATGCTGATGTACAACTATGACACTAATAAAACACATTAGAATTAAACACCACTTAAGATATCGATTGTCTGAGGACAACATTCCTTTAATTTAAAAAATGTATGGTTATCAAGAAAAAAAGGAATTGGAAATGTTTGATAACTACAAGTATAACCATAGTAGTATTCAGATCCAATAATTCTGATAGCACATAGGTCTATTCTCTCCTGCTACGCCTCAGATATGATCACTTCTTAATGGCATGGACATGAGAAGAGTTCTTCAAAAATAATTATTTATATGAAATTTTGAGATACAATTCTTTGACAAAATAACTTAATCTTAGTTTTACATCAGGCCCTAACACCAGATAAGCTGGTGATTGGTGTTTAAACCGTTCTATTCAGCCTGGGATTCTGTTGTCTGGGCTTCAGTGGGCAGTAACCATGGAAACAACTGAATATAGTTTTAACAACCACAGCTCATATGAATCATAATTAAATAGGGTTTATGAAAGTAAAAATACTTTTTGATAAAAATAAAAGGAACAGAATGATATTTATTACAAGTGTCCAATACATGATACATTTGACCTCCGTAATGATATTTTGAAATGTACATTGTTTAAGGGTGTTTTCATTCTTCTGTATTTTGGACAAACCCCACCAAATTGAGTTAAGAAATTTAAAAGATTTTCATTTACTTGCTTACAACTAACAAAATGAATAACCACAAACCCTTTAACATTCAGTGCAATTCGTCAAGAATACATGACTAGCAAGTTCCTCCATGGTTTTTCCCTTAGGGACCAGACAACTTGGGAGAACATTAAAGGACTAGTGACTGAGCATTTATTTTTAAAAGCTTATCTACTACTTGAAATACTCAGCTCAGAATTAACATGAAAAACATAAAAGTTCTACAAATGATTAGGAGAACTCCCTTTGTCTGATTCAATTATTTAAAAATAAGAGTCCCACAAAACACCTGGTAGAATCCTTTCATGGTTTAAAACTTTTACACCTGAAGAAAAATGCAAAAAATTGCCATGTATGCCAACAGGTAAAACAATAAGCTGCTTGGATAACAGTTCCAACTAGGTAACCAGGGGCCTCATTTATCAAACAAATGTACGACGACTTCAGCAGATAGGCATGCAGAAGTTGTTATTTGTTAAACCTTACTTTGATGTGGAAAACATGTTATCTTTACTGAATGTCTAGACATGAAGTAAGTGATTCTCCTGTTGGTTATGTAGGGGTATTGCAGTTTGGGATGAAAATGCATCCAAGCCTAGGGTGAACGTTGCATTCGTTTTATGAACACTTGAATAGGGATTATCAATCAAAGGATTGAGAAATGAAGTACCAGACACAAGATGTTTTGAAATAAAAACAGGCTACAATGTTCTATAAATTCAATTTAGAACACAGTCACCATGGCTGTCCTGACCAACCCTAATCTGGGCATTATATCAGGGGAAATCACTGTTTGTAAGGCACAGCAAGTTCCGGTCAATTTGAGATTTATAATTGAAAGGTGCGTAGGTTTTTCATGCTCAGTATCTTATGAATCGAACGTGAGCACAGTATATCTAAGAACATTTTTATAAATGAGGCCCCTGATCAGGGGGATGCATTGCTACAAATAGTACACATTTATTTAAAAAGCATGGTTCAAATTCAAAACAGAGGTAAGTCCTTCATTAACATTCTTTGATACACTGATAAAAGCAAGACACCAGGATCATATTCAAATTAAACCCTTTCCTTTTAGGCTGTGTTACAAGTTAGTAAAACTAGACGCTGCAAGTACAGAAAATACGTATGTGCTTTCTATTTCGGACATATTTCATTGTCTAGTTGCCACAGGTCAAAGGGTTTAAAGTTAAAGATACAAAACAAAATATACAGCTCTTAAAAATACAATTCAGTATCTGAGGTTGGCCAGCTTTAAAAACGTTTAGCCCCAGCTTTACAATCAAATAGTTTACCACAGAAAAGCAACAAGAAATCATGTAGGAGTGATGAAATAGAGATGGTTTAGAGATGAGAGGTAGAGAGTCAGGGATCAGGGTTAGGGTCAGGGTTAGGGGTGTAGGAGTGATGACAGAGATGGTTTAGAGATGAAGAGGCAGAGAGTCAGGGGTTAGGGTTAGGGGTGTAGGAGTGATGACATAGAGATGAAGAGGTAGAGAGTCAGGGATCAGGGTTAGGGGTGTAGGAGTGGTGACAGAGATAGTTTAGAGAGTCAGGGATCAGGTGGCAAGCAGGAAGTTTAATCTTCATCACTGTCGCTACCAGACTCACTCAGCTGCAGGTCGTTTCCTGCGAGGATTTAAAGACAAGAGGGCTTTTAACATCGATTCTTAATATGTTATTTACAATGCAACCTTAGTACTCGGTCTGGTTGGCACTCACTGAGTGTGTTCATGAGCTGGGTGCTCCCTTGCTGCCTGTCGGAGCGGCCGTTGGCCACAGGGGGGCGGTTGGGTGAGGGCTGCCCAGGGCCTACTGGCTGAAGCTGGGGGTGTGGGACCAGAGGATGTGGCTGGGGGGCGCTATCGTGCTCGCCTTCGCTGCTGGAACTGTCATCATCCCCACTGGCCGACCCAGACGAGCTGCTACTCCCACTGCTGCTCATCTGCTCAATCACCTCCACCTCAGCACGCAACTCTACACCAGGAGGGGGCGCCACAGTCAGTCAAATCAAGTCTGGGGAGCTGGGATCTAGAACATTGAGTATGTAGAAGGCAATCTTGTCTAGACTTTGGACTATGCATGACTACCCTCAGATCTTTGAGAGGAAATTACATGATCCAGTCTAGACATCTAGCAAGATCTGACCCCCTCCACAGTAACACTCCCAAGAAGGACATTTTGGATTCATTGTGTACTAGCAAACTTTATGGTTTCCCACTAAAACGACAAATGATCAGCACACAGTCTCCAGCCTTCTTGCATTAAAGGTCAAACGATATTAGATCAGGAAGTCTACAAGTATTTATGAGGGTGGTTAGGACTTGTTTTCCTTGGGCGCATGAACGTGAAATGCGTTTTAAAAAAAATAATCTGCTTTTTAAAAATGATCTTTGACAGGGCCAATATCCACTATTCCACCGTCCTACTGACGTCACTACAAATGTTCTCTTGGAGAACCCTGCTGTGGAAGTGCATTGCCAACAGGACTACTGTGTGTGTGTGTGTGTGTGTGTGTGTGTGTGTGTGTGTGTGTGTGGTCAGCTCTCACTCACCTCTCTTGATGTCATCGAGCTGTGGCTCAGGGGAGGGGTTGTCCTTGGAGGGCGAGGGGGACGTCTTGGCCCCGGCCCCAGGCTTGGTGGGGGCTCGGAACTGGGGGGTTGGCTGACTGGCGCGCATGGACTGCTGCTCGATCCTGGCCTGGATCTTACTGCTGCCTTCCGCCCTGAAACAGAGAACACGGCAACAATCAGTTCCTTCTTATTTCTACACACTTTAACAACCTTTTCCTAAGACTCAATTTTAGAAACACCTTTTTGTTTTGAAACGTTTTCTAGATCAATATATGACACAATCCTTTCATTCTAATCTATGACTGTATAATTAAGATTGGTGATTGATTGTTAAGAATGAGCTTGGCCCCCTACCTGGTCTTCTTGACCTGAATACTGCTACTGAGCTTCTCCAGCATGAAGTCCCCAGTGTCATGGTTGATGATGAGGACACAGTCCTTCTGATAGGGTCGTTTATTTCCTTTAAACACCGTCATGGGAGGTGCTGAACCCTGTGAGAACCACACATTTAAAAAAGACAAGCTACTACGGATTTGCTCAAAATAGTCATAATTCATTGTATTTATTTGATAGTGCTTTTCAAGGACCCAAAGCACTTTACAAATTGGTAGCCAATTCTACATTGAATAGTAGAATGACAAGTACGCTAAACCTAAGCTAATTTGAACTGGTGGCGAATGAGAGGAATAGCATTTATTTCTTCTTCAAATCTATGCAGGTCTTTAAGATGTAGAGTTGGAAAATCTTAACTAAACGTGTAAGCTGCGACTCACTCAAGACAAAACTACCAGGAGCAACCCATGAGGTCATATCTTACTGGAATATGAGGTAATGTGATGGTGACTTCTTCTCCTTTCCCAACTTGTAATTCTCCTTCACAGCTTGTGTCAATCGACGCTGGTTTAAAGTCATCTGCTCAAGGAAAAACAATGACATATTGGTTTACAACGTGGTTTTCTCAGCCATAAGTATGTAATTGAAAGGATGAAGTCGCAAAACCAATGGCTAACTATTTGTACCGTTATGTATTGTAAGCAATTGTTTTTACTCTGTGTTGCTGCCTAACTTGGCCGGGACTCCCTTGCAAATTTTGAATTTTAATGGGGATGTTCCTGGTTACGTAAAAAAAAAGATGTACAGTATCACCTACCATAACTTATTTCAATGTGTTTTCAATCTGAATTTGTTTATCACCAGGGGGTCCACCAATCGGTATCACCCAGCAGTCTATTTTATAAATATACATTTTCTTCACTGCATTTTACTCTTGAAGTGCTAGCTGGCTAGCAATAACAGGACCAACAAATAATCTTGTTCGTTTTAGCTAAAACAGGCTTGCTTAAAAAATATGCTAATCCATGTGAGCAGTATGCAAACACCCATAACAGTACATTCTGCAAATGCGAAAACACAAAACAAACAATAGCTAGCATGCTATTATTGTAACCAGGGCTATAACACCATGACTTAAATTGTCTGTGGCTAACGTGACGGTTGTTGCTTACATCTAATAGTGTGAAAAGAAGATTTTGGCCTCTTCTCGAAGCTTTCTCCAAGCTTCAATACATGCTCTTCTTTGTCCAAAAGGAGATTTGTACTCCCATTCATCTCTCCGTTGAAATTGCTTACATCTAACTAAACCAGCAAAAGTAATACAAATACATAGAAAATAGTGCAATAAAGCTAACTAATCTGTTAGCTCTAATGCTACTTATCAAGTGTGGCCACTCCTTTTCCTGTTTTGGTCCATTCACTAAATATCCCCGATAATAGAGAGAAATGCTATTTGTGATGGTCAGGCTGAAAGTCCTGCACTTGATCAACAATTTGCCCAATCAAAGTACACCATTCTTAAGTATATGCAAATGTATACATTTGATCGTATTGTATAAGGATAGACACAAGCACAAGTCATATTGATAGGAATAGATGGGAGGTGCTACAGTTGCAATACGGAAGAAAAACATGTACGGACGAGAAATCCAAACTGTCGAGTTTGGACAAAAAACTACAAGATACAGCACACCAGGACTTCGAAATTAAGTGCTAAATTGCACCACCAATTAAGTTTATTTTGCGATATTTGTTAAAATATATATTGAAGCCAATGAGTTCTAAAAAGTGTTTCTAGTCACTGAACTTTAGAGAATGGCATTGGTAGAGAATCAAGAGGACCCTAGGGTAGAAGGTGAAATCGACAACGGAATTTCATGTGATATTCCTGGTCAGACTAAAACTTCATTGACTGTCGAAGATTTTGAGAAACATTCCAACGATCAGATTCTGGTGTCAGACTTCAAACAGATGAAGTTGGAGAAAGAGGCACAGAAGAACTGGGACTTGTTCTACAAAAGAAATACAACAAACTTCTTCAAGGACAGGCATTGGACTACCAGAGAGTTTGCAGAGCTCAAGGCGTGCAGAGAGGTATGATTTGTTCAGATGACCCACTTTCAGCCCGTGTGCGTGATCTGAATGCCAGTAGGGCTTGCACAGTGCATAGTTGTGGGACTGTGGGATGAATATGAACGATGAACAGTCTGTCTCTCCCTTGTTTCCAGTTTGAGTCTCAGAAGCTGGTTCTGTTGGAAGCAGGCTGTGGAGTGGGAAACTGCATCTTCCCTCTGCTGGAGGAGGACAGCAATATCTTCGTCTATGCCTGTGACTTTTCAGCAAGAGCAGTTGACTTTGTCAAGGTGATGTTTCATGTTAGGTTTATTGTCTAAAATGATTCACAAAGTTAGGATTACAAACACCTGAACTTAGTTAAGCAGAGAGAAAATATCATGTTCTTTCCTGATGAGAGTGAGTTCCTTGTGTGCTGAGTGTGTGCATTTAGAAGTTGCTATATTTGGTTAGAATGACATCAATTGGCCATACTGTGAGTCCTGATGATATGTTACGGTAATCCGGAGACTCTTTGCTTAAACTCATATACTCTGCTTACAGTCCTGTGCAGGGCTTGGTCTGACCAGTCGAGATGAACAAAGTCTAAAACAAAACTTGTATTATTATTTTAATTGCACGTGACAGCAAAACCCCTTGTACAGCATGGAGCGCTGCATGGTCTTCCAGTGTGATTTGACCAAAGATGAGCTGCAGGACAACGTTCCCAAAGACAGCGTAGATGTGACCACTCTCATCTTTGTTCTGTCTGCCATCCATCCTGACAAGATGCTGCAGGCCCTGCAGAACATCCACAAGGTGAGGTACAGAGGAATAGGCTGCAGGCTCTATCGCTGGCCCTCATACAAACAATACTGATAATGTTTGTATGAAAAATCATCTTTGTGTGTAAATGCGTAAGATAACATTCATACAATAGACAGCTGCAAGTGTAATTGCTTTTTGCATAATATGAAAATGTTACTCATGGATCATGATTGTGTTTGTGATGTGGCAGGTGTTGAAGCCCGGCGGTGTGGTCCTGTTCAGAGACTATGGTCTACACGACCACGCCATGCAGCGCTTCAAGGCCAGCAACAAGCTAGGAGAGAACTTCTACGTCCGCCAAGATGGCACTAGATCTTATTTCTTCTCTAAAGGTTTGTGGTGTTCTCATCTTTGTGCATTACTCTGAGGCAGTGTGGGGTTGTGGTTTTCTTAATCTGCAGTAGGTCAGTACGAGAATTCAATCAAAGTGAGGAAGAGCTTCAAACAAAACCAATCCCCTGCTTCGTTTCTCTCCTCTTTAAGAGGTTAAGTTGCATACTAAACTCTCTTATATGAATCTATAAGAGGACTATTGTCGAACCCGTCAGACATAACAATAATATACAATATGAAAGCATTCATGTCATTGTTGTCAATGTTAAAAAGACAGCTACCGAAAGGGAAGCTTCAAAAGTAAGTTAGTATCAAGTTCAGTTGATTGGGTCTGCAGTATGTCGGTATCCTGTTCCAATGATTATTTAATCCATTGAGCTGAATAGGCTGTGAATAGTTCTATGCAATTCCAATTACAACCAATTCCAATTCCAAGCCAACAAAATCTGATGTTTAACATAGGTTTATATTAATTCATGTCATTTCCTGTCCATTTAACCATTCAATTAACAGTGCATAGAAACAGCTAGAAAATCAAAGCATTTCGATAGATTTATTAAAAAAATGTCTGTATACTTAAATTAAAGCTGGGTAATGAAATAGGCAAGCTTTTAAAAGTTAGTACAAATTTCCGCATGCAGCAAATACAACACGGGACTGCATACTAAACTCTCTTATATTAATCTATAAGAGGTCAAGTTGCATACTAAACTCTCTTATATTAATCTATATGAGGTCAAGTTGCATACTAAACTCTCTTATATTAATCTATAAGAGGTCAAGTTGCATACTAAACTCTCTTATATTAATCTATAAGAGGTCAAGTTGCATACTAAACTCTGTCAAGTTGCATACTAAACTCTCTTATATTAATCTATAAGAGGTCAAGTTGCATACTAAACTCTCTTATATTAATCTATAAGAGGTCAAATTGCATACTAAACTCTCTTATATTAATCTTGAAGAGGTCAAGTTGCATACTAAACTCTCTTATATTAATCTATAAGAGGCCAAGTTGCATACTAAACTCTCTTATATTCATCTGTAAGAGGTCAAGTTGCATACTAAACTCTCTTATATTAATCTATAAGAGGACTATTGTCCCACCCGTCAGACATAATAATAATATACAATATAACGCTAGTGAAATAGATTTCCTTTTCTTCTGTCCCCTCCGTTTTGACCCCTCCATTATACTCTCTGTCTTTCCAGAGCACTTGGCTCGTCTGTTTGAGAGGGCAGGCTTCCAGAGGGTAACCAACGACTACGTCCTTCGCCAGACCGTGAACAAGAAAGAAGGGCTGTGTGTGCCCCGGGTGTTCCTCCAGAGCAAGTTCACCAAGCCTGCTCCAGCACAGAGCTCCTGATGCCCTCAGACACAGGTCATTCTGGGATGGCTAAATGGAATGGCTGCTCAGGGTTATCCCTATTGTACTCATGATGCTTTAGTGCCTTTTTACCGTCTTGGTTCAGAAAAACGATCTATTTTACAGGTCCTATCTTAATTTGAGGAGATTTACTCTATCATCAGGCAATACTAGGGCTCTTTACATTGTTTTGTGGCCAACAAAGTATTTTGTTTCTTATAAGGCCCCAGACAGGGCAGGGACATGGTAATTACAGGGCAGGCCTATACATTGGCTAACATCACCTGGATAACTTCCGCAGCATCTCAACTGCCTGCTGAAAGGACTGTCCTGGTGTAAAACAGGAGCCAGCTGGGACTTACATGATCCTCCACAGACCAGAAGGATGCATTCTGGGACCCTTCTTCCAAAGGATGCATTCTGGGACCCTTCTTCAGAAGGATGCATTCTGGAGCTCTTCTTTATTGGACTTTCCCATGATCCTCCACAGACCAGAAGGATGCATTCTGGGACCCTTCTTCCAAAGGATGCATTCTGGGACCCTTCTTCAGAAGGATGCATTCTGGAGCTCTTCTTTATTGGACTTTCCCATGATCCTCCACAGACCAGAAGGATGCATTCTGGAGCTCTTCTTTATTGGACTTTCCCATGATCCTCCACAGACCAGAAGGATTCATTCTGGAGCTCTTCTTTATTGGACTTTCCCATGATCCTCCACAGACCAGAAGGATTCATTCTGGTAATCGTCACAAATGTTCAGACATTCAAGTGGATTTAAAATGTGTATATGAATTTTAAAACGGTGTTATCTGATAGTAATCGATATATACAGTATTTTATTGTTTCTTTCAATCCAGAACAATGTTAGACAATGCTTTGAAAGACTTTCTGGAGAATAAATGTGTTTTTGTTTTCAGACCTAACAATGTCACAGCCCCTTTCCCTCTTGACCATACCACCGTGTGCAAAAGGCTCCCCGGTGGATGTGGTTTCCTGTGTATGCAATACAATGTCTTACACTATAATGGTAAGCAGAAGATAAATAAAACCTATTTTTGTTTTACCGCTGTATTCAAATGTTGAATAACTTTTGAAACCTTTTTGTTTGTGCGGTCACTTATGAACTACCAGGGGGATTTAAAGTTGAAGTTGTGTTACTGAATTGTAGATTATGTTTTACTAACTTAATATTATACGGACTGTGTCAGAATATGAAATCATAGGTAAATATAAAGAGTAGGCTTTAATGTTATCAACCAGAGAAAATGCTTTGCTTTAGTTAAGTGACCTCTTACTACTATTACTATTCTCTTAAGGCTTATCTACCTCTGAAGTCATGCCATCACTATTTGGGAAGGCCACCTCTTTATAGGGAGGCCCTCTGGTGACTTCAGCCTGCAGAGTTAACCTTCAGATCCAATGGCCCTCTAGCAATTTGATTAAGCCCCAAAGGTTTACATAGTCTGTCATTTTGTCGCAGGTATAATTAGGTATAATTTACATCTTCCTCTAGAAAAAAGTTCACATGAATCATATTGAACAGCCAAGTAGTCTACTTTGGGGGTTTTCATGTCCAAAACAAACCCAAAGTCAAAATTAAACCATGACCAGCATTTGAATGAACATTATTGTAGACCTCTAACACTCTGCTATTGGTTCTCTGCATAGTGACTAGATGTTAGTCATCTCTGTACACCGACCACAAAACCATGATGCTAGCAAACATCCTCACTGTCTCCCACCCTTGAATAAAGTGAAGCCATACATGATGTGGTTTCCTGTCCTTCTCATGGGTTTTCTTTCAAATAATTTTTCTGAGATACTTAAGCACAAGTAGAGCAACGCGTGTGAACAAGAAGAAAAACATATTTTATTTGTTTGTTCAAATTATAATAATTTTTACATTATGACTATGCTAAATCTTGCCCTTTTAAAGTTGTGATAATTTAATATACAAATAATATGCACACGGTAACTTAACTGCCACTTGTTGAATATTAGTATTATATTGAAAATGATTTATTCGGATATCAGAATAGCAATGTTCTGGTTATTTCATGTACTGTATATATTTTGAGCATGATCTCTCTTCCTAGGCGTTCCAATCCTCAGCGAAGATGTTCGTAGTTTCTACGATGAACCTGTCAATAGTAGAGATTCAAAGATATTGGTTCTATATTTATTGATTGTTTTGATTTCATCTAATGATGATGATGATGATGATGATGATTTCAGATTTCCGAGTGCCACACAGTACCTTTGACTGAGATCCTTATGATGTGCCCCATGGCTGCGTTATTAGCAATTTGACACTTTGCCTGGCATTGAAATTCTCCGTGGTCCTCTTGGGTCAGATGTATAATCTCTGTCTCTACCTGCCTGCGTCTCATGCCGGGATCCTTTATTGTCTCGTTAACAATCGTTAAGTATCGGGCGGGATTGGAAAGTTTGGCACCGTCCTTAATCTTATGCCATGCAACCTCCACTGGGCCACACTCCTCATAACTGTACTCTGCTTCACAGGTCAGCTTCAAGGACGTGCCCTCTATACCAGTTAGGTGCCGTCTCGGGTAATTTACCTTTAAAGCACCTGTAGATGAAATATGGTTGAATTTGACTGAATGGCACTGAACTAGTCTTTCCACATTTTAAATTATTATACAAAATTGTTGAACATTTTGATAAGTATGTGCATGTTTTTAGGTATTGCAAAACGTTTTTGTTTACAGCCACTATTGAGAAAGTACAAAAACATTACAAACCTGACCCAAGAATAGATGCGATTAGGATACAGAGAGCAACCATCGACGGTAATTTTGCTTCACAAGGCCAAGTCATTCTCAAACCCACCCTGAACACTGTCAAAATGGAAGTGTTGTGAAATAGTATTCCGTTGGGCTTGAGTGTGGAGGGGCTTTCAGTGGAAAGTATCATCACACACTTTTTTTTTATAGCGTGGGGGATGCACCCTCCACCCTCTGGTTTTATATCTGCCATTGAATGTACTTTAGAATGGAGAGGAAGTACACTATATATTTATGTAGTGCATGCTGGAATGAATGTGATTAAAAGTTTAAAGTTTTATATTGGAGTGTGACCGCTCAGAAGCAGTTTTCATTATTGAGTAACATTCTCGGTACTATAGTTGTGCAATGGGGGATCTTCTTTAAAAATAAAACAAGTGAAAAGATTATGCATTGTAGTGTTCTATCTCTATGGAGAAAGATGAACAGCATAATCTGAATCTGTATCAATGTCCTTTTTGGGATTATTTAAAAAGCTCAAGCATATTTATGTCTTGTAATCTTTTACCTAGAGGAGTATATGGGAAACCAACAGCAACTAGAGCTCCCTCTGCTGTCTCTTTGGAGAGCTGCAGGTCTGCACATCTGTCCTAATGAAAGTGTCAGACATGTAAATAATCCTTGCTCTGATTTAGAGAACATGTAAAGTTTAGTTGTTAACGATTGTCAAACCTTCTATCAGGAGGTCTGTCATTTCATTAAGAAATGACCATGACTAACGTTTGTGACTGCAGTTGTGGACATAAAAAAAATGCTTGAATGAATAAATTGATAATCATGTAGCTAGGTTTATCTCATAGTTTCTGATCAATGTTTTTGGTTGACAGTGTAGTGCCAGGGTAATGTATTACAGAGCTGCCTCCCTACCCAATATGAAAGGTTACCTAGTATGTGACAATGCACAAATGTAGTTTTAAGAACCATGCGGCTGATCCGATCCAAACCTTTGTGTCTAGACTTCATGTACGGTACGAAAACAATTTGAATGCAGAACGCGCATGCTTACCGCAGGGAGAACCATCAGGCCCTCGGTGATGTACATTGGCAGCACAGAAGGGGGCGTTTAGCACAAGCAACCATTCTCCTGTCATTTGATTCTCCGTTCATTTCAATGCTGGAGCAATGAAAGACGCCTCGTGTTTTTTCGCAACCTAGTAGAGAGTTTTCCCTGCAGTTATGATTTATGCCATGGCATTTTCCTAGGCTTTATAAACCAGAGCTTATAACATTATTTGTCTAACAATTCGCTGAATGGGGGATTTTTTTTTGCGCTGCGTCCTGGTGTTTGAGTTTATTCTTTAAATTGGCTTTTGTTCGGGATTGACACAATATCAGTCTACACGTAGGCTACTGGGTGGAAATGGATAACTTGGAGAAGGAAAATAGGTCAGATGATGAGAGTGAAGCTCATGAGGAGGAGGATGTTGATCCTAGAATACAGGTAGGCCAAGACTCCGTCTCATAAGTCAATGGGCTTGTTAAGCCATACGAGATACATAATTAAAAAATACTTTGTCGTTACGAATTTATTGTATTTTCATTCAAATGAAAATGATTATATTATTACACATTTCTGAAATAAATTTTATTGCGCAGTATTCAGGTCCTGATCATTTGACTGTTTTATTTTGACGTTGTCGCGCGTGGCAATGACATTTTGACATTGTTGCGCGTGGTTATCATGTTAGGTGTGTGTCTTTAGGCCCATGGTAATGAAATCGCCCTTGCATGGACTATAAAGTATATAGTATAAGTATACTAAGGTTGGTCACAGTATTGTGGCCTGCTGCTACTCTTCATTGTCTTCTTTTTAGATCACGCATAAAGGTAATATAGTCTAGGTGTTGCCAACGATCACTCCAAAGCACCGCATTCCTGTAGTAGCGTTCTCACCCCTCCAACCCTTCCTTGTCCTGCTCATTCACTGTGCATCTCCTCCGTGTTACAGGGGGAGCTGGAGAAACTTAACAAATCCACTGGTGATATCAACAGATGTGAGACAGAACTGGAGGTAGGACACACAGACATACATGATACCCCCCCCCCCCCCCCCACACACACACACACACACACACACTTATGTTTTACCAAATAAGAACTAACTACTCCTAATGTTGTAAAGAGACTTTGGCCACAGAGTAAGGCCCTAAGGTTTCATAACTACAATCTTGGAGTGTGAAAAGGTAAACTGCTGTACATCCATTATCTTACTGGGAGCTTGAAATAATGCTGACGTCTGTTGCATGAAAAGGTAGTTTAGTCTACTTTACTGTAGTACTGTAGTTTAATACAGGAGATTTGCATGAATCAATATGTCTGTTAGAGTTTCTATTTTTGAAGGGAGTTGGAACCATCCAATCATTTGTTTTCCTCCTGATTTTTGTTTCTGGAAACACTAGAGGCATTAAGTATTCTCTGCTGATAAACTTTGATTTCTCATCTAAATGCAAAGCCTTTGGGCTCAGTATGTTGCTTGACCTCACAAAATCTGATGCTTTAAAGTTGATGTCAAGTAGCAAATTTTTTGATAAGTCCTTTTGTTTGCCTGCATATCAGTGTGTAAAGGCTGTAGCATGCATGGGCAATATTAATAATCGTGTTTCCATGTTGGCCATTGCCAACGATATTTTGTGTGTGTGTGTGTGTGTGTGTGTGTGTGTCTGTCTGTCTGTCTGTCTGTCTGTTAGAGGGTGTATTGCCAAAGAAGGAGCCAAAGTTTATCACAGTGCGCGCATTCACCCCTGAGTTGTTTTGGACATACAGTAGATAGAGACCACACTTTAGCCTCAGCATTGGTTGAGGGTGGATCCACAGGAGTGGATTCACTTGGGATTAAGTGAATTTGGAGGAGATCAGAAGAAATACAGGTAGAGAGAGAGATAATTGTGAGGATTAACTTGGTTGGATTAAGAAAGGCTTTGGTCAAGGGGTGTTTTAAAAATGTAATTCAGAAAGTAGGGGAACTGAGGCCACCAATGATATGAAGAGGCAGAGAAGAATAGGACCATAAACCAGGGCTGAGTAAAAGACTCCAGAATACAATATGGTTAAAAAAGGAAGGGGCCACCTTTACAAAGTGAATCACAACGAGAAGATTAATGCAAAGGCCTTCAACCTTCGGACAGGTTCAGCCCAGTCTGTGTGTGGACTCATCTTAGTCCATGACAACACACAGTGTCACATTCAAGGAGTCCTTGTTTAGACAGGAGAGACCGGCCTGGTTGTTTTCTGCTGCTGTAGCAGAAATAATACAACACTCATCAAAATGCCAGTGCTACTGGACTTTCCTCCCTTTTAAAAAAAAATTGCTTGTTAGAACATTCTTACCATCTCTGGATTATCGTGTTGACTATTATTGTCCCTGATTGCCTTTGTGTATTGTGAACAGTGCTATCATAGTTATCAATAAAGCATCATGTTAACCGCCAAACAAAACCTCTATATCTCTTGAGCTGTAATTGGAATGTTGTTGAGTGAAATATATTCTTTCCTAGACAGGATGAGATTTGATACCAGTGAATGTGTTGTGTGATTGAACTTCATGCAGCCTTAGCTAGAGGCTACTGCACTGGAAACAGTGGCTGGATTGTTGCTGGACAGATTTGTTTGTCACTTTGCCTTTATCAGGGTGCTACCTTCAAAGACCTCCTGTTTAATTGGCTGTCAGTGTTGCCTTGTGTATAAGAGCAGCCTTCGATGTAGATCCCCCTCATAACTTGATCAAACTCTAATCTAATTTAGGCCACCGGGCTTTCATAGAACACAAAAATAAGATTATTGACATCAGGCTTTCATTTTAAAGTTCTTGGTAAGAAAGTTTCTAGAAAATCAGGTAAAAGAGAGTCCCTTTCGAGGCTCACTTGATTGAATTAGCCTTTCAAGCATCTGGTTGAACAATGACATGTTATTGAAGGCCATCATTTCACAACATCATACCCTAATTTCCTGTGTTTTGACCTGTGGGCAAAAAATGCTACAACATGTCTGTCGTGGCTTTGATGAGTCTTACAAACAGTTGACTACCAACAACCTAACGGCAGATATGCTCACTGTAACTGCCAGAGTTATCATTTATCACTTATCTGATTAGAGACTCACCCAGCCCCCCCCCCCCCCCCCCCCCCCCCCCCTCTGTTCTCAGGATGCCCGGCAGAAGTTCCGCTGTGTGCTGGTGGAAGCAACAGTAAAGCTTGAGGAGCTGGTGAAGAAGATTGGCAAGGCTGTGGACGAATCAAAACCCTACTGGGAAGCCCGGAAAGTGGCCAGACAGGTGAGGGTGGGCGGGCTGATGGTGAGCGACTTACTGCATGCTCTATTCCTCGTAGTCATCTAGGATTGATTTATTCTAATGACAGGGAATCAGGTAATCCCCTTGTTGGTTAGTTGTCACCACTTACAGTACAGTAAGTCTAAAACATGGCCCCATATTCCATCATCCATTTTCAGCATGAGAAATTCTCTCAATCACTTAAAATGAACAGCCGTACTGCTAACATCACCTGGTTTCCAGAGCAGCCCTGCTGAAATAAACAGTGGGGGGGATGAGGAACCAAGAATGAGGAACTGTGTGCTTCTGTGAAAAGGCCACCTGCCTTATCTAGGAGGACGAGAGCAGCTGTCGGCACACAGGGGACTGCATGAGAATATGAATAGTTATGCATACACAGATGATTAGTTTGAGCCTTTGAGCATTTATGTTTGGCCTATTATTCATAGTAATAATACATAATACACAAAATAAATGATCACTGTAAGACTCAAGAATTAATGAATGACAGGACATTATACTGTATATTCCATTCACAGGTCTTATTTGACCTTCACATTAAACCTCACACATTCATCAGTTCCTCTCAGTACTAGCACATTATACACAAACTAAATATCAGTCAATGATGGAGCATTATCACTAGGCCAGGTATAGGCTGTTATCACTAGGCCAGGTATAGGCTGTTATCACTAGGCCAGGTATAGGCTGTTATCACTAGGCCAGGTAGAGGCAAGGTATAGGCTGTTATCACAAGGCCAGGTATAGGCTGTTATCACTAGGCCAGTTCTAGGCTGTTATCTCTAGGCCAGGTATAGGCTGTCTTCACTTCACTCAGTCTTTGGGAACAAAGGAACTTCATTGTGATTTGTGTTTTAGGCCGTACTTAATTGATAGAGTATGCTGAAGGGGTTTTGTTTAGTTTTAGTGCCCTAGTTTCCCCCTGGCTCCCAACCCGAGACTCAGCTGGCAACTATAGCCTCATTATGAAAAGTTTATGAACTCGCTTTTGGTTCAGATCATGCGGAGCTCTGCAGCAGAAGTCAGTTTGAGGCAGTGACGCTTGAATAGATATCCTATCCTGGTGCATAGAAGTAAGGAGGCTGATTGAGGACATTTCATATGGTAGTTCAACAGAGGAGCTGATGGCTTTATGCTCTGGCATATTTTCTTCACTTGGGATTTCGTTGTAAAAGTTTAGCAGTGAAACATACAGTGTGCCTATATATCCTGTGGAAGGTGCACCCCCCAAGGTGCAAATGAACCAGACAAAGCCAATTGGCATGAGCATAAACATTGAAACCTGTGCTGCAGCAAAACAGCAGTATAACAGGGAGATATGATGTATAACAGAGTGGTATATTGTTTTACAAGAACATGGGAGCATGAGTTAAGACGCGTGATAAAGTTTGAAAGGTGATATGTGGACGATAAGAAAGGTTGTGGATCTGAGCAAGGTGAGGAGGGTAAAGGATAAAGATGTTTGAACTGTTCGTCAGTGGATATATTGTGAATAAACTGGTTACAGGACTTGTTACTTGTTACTTGTTACTGACACCTTTCCTTCTTTCTTCACCCTGTCCTTGGTCCTTAGTAATAATATAATAAACTATCGTTATAATAAGTCTAACATCGTTTATCTGATTTATTATATATTTATTTATTCTTCCGCAGCACTCCAGAACGCCTACAGCAAAGCTCTGTATCTCCCAATGCTTCAGCCGGGCTCTTAGAAGAATAATCTGCATTTCTAGAAGGCCATTTTATGTCTAAACATGAATGAACTAGAGGTCCATTTGCTCTCAAATTTCTATGTTACTTCTATTTTGTTGTCTTATAATGCATTCCTTTAGAGCATTCAAATAGTAACGTTGTTAGTTAACTTTTTGCTGCCAAAACTCCATGTCCTAACAAAGCCTTAACAAGGTGTGCAACCCCCTTCGAGCTTCTCCTATTAGAAACGCTAAATTGTCAGTGACTGTTAGTTAAATTGCTTGAAATTGAGATGAATAATGATCGTTTTTGTTTTGGAGTTAAACAGAGGCTTAGTCTTCTGTGGTTGGAGGCCCCTGTGCCCCTAATCGTCTTCTGTGCTGTGGAGCTATGGTTTCCTTCTGCTGCTGAATGCTGGTGCCACAGCAGTGCGTTAGACGGCTAAACCTCTCCTTTGTGGCTTGAGTTAATTAGCCCTATTCTCGTGACTGGAGCACACACACACACACACACACACACACACACACACACACACACACACACACACTCCAATCAGGCCTGGGGTTATTTTGCCATAGCAATGCTATTAATCCTCACTCCTACTAGCTTCTAATTTGTTTGGATGTCGGTTACTTTTTTTCTTTCTCTTTCTTGCTTCCTTCTTTGTTGACTTCTTTTGTTGGGCTAAACACAACGTTGAGTTTGAATCATTGTTTACCCATGGGAGTGGAAAGTCTGTCTGATAAGAAATGCCACATTATTTAGAGGAGGAGGTCAAACAGGTTCTTGAACAAAAGGAGTTGTGTTCTGCTGGGATGTTAACCTTGAATACACAGTCACAAAGCAGTGATGAGTGGCTAGGGATAGTACAGTCACAAAGCAGTGATGAGTGGATAGGGATAGTACAGTCACAAAGCAGTGATGAGTGGCTAGGGATAGCACAGTCACAAAGCAGTGATGAGTGGATAGGGATAGTACAGTCACAAAGCAGTGATGAGTGGATAGGGATAGTACAGTCACAAAGCAGTGATGAGTGGATAGGGATAGTACAGTCACAAAGCAGTGATGAGTGGCTAGGGATAGTACAGTCACAAAGCAGTGATGGGTAGGTAGGGATAGTAAAGTCACAAAGCAGTGATTGGTAGGTAGGGATAGTACAGTCACAAAGCAGTGATGGGTAGGTAGGGATAGTACAGTCACAAAGCAGTGATGAGTGGATAGGGATAGTACAGTCACAAAGCAGTGATGGGTAGGTAGGGATAGTACAGTCACAAAGCAGTGATGGGTAGGTAGGGATAGTACAGTCACAAAGCAGTGATGGGTAGGTAGGGATAGTACTGTCACAAACAGGAGGAGCCAGAGGGAAAGGGTCTATAGAGACGTACGTTTAGAGCCAGAGGGAAAGGGTCTATAGAGACGTACGTTTAGAGCCAGAGGGAAAGGGTCTATAGAGACGTACGTTTAGAGCCAGAGGGAAAGGGTCTATAGAGACGTACGTTTCGAGCCAGAGGGAAAGGGTCTATAGAGACGTACGTTTCGAGCCAGAGGGAAAGGGTCTATAGAGACGTACGTTTAGAGCCAGAGGGAAAGGGTCTATAGAGACGTACGTTTCGAGCCAGAGGGAAAGGGTCTATAGAGACGTACGTTTCGAGCCAGAGGGAAAGGGTCTATAGAGACGTACGTTTCGAGCCAGAGGGAAAGGGTCTATAGAGACGTACGTTTCGAGCCAGAGGGAAAGGGTCTATAGAGACGTACGTTTAGAGCCAGAGGGAAAGGTCGGATTCCAAAAGGTTTATGTTGGCTAGATGGAACATTCTAAAATGACAGACAGCGTGACGGGGTGAGCCGTTGCCTTTCAGTCTAATTCTAAAATCTGATCAGATCAAACCGTTGACGTAAGAAAAAACGAATGGAAACTCTTGATCTGGTTTGCACCAAACTGTAAACACAAGCTGTTACCAACACACACAGAGAGATATTGTCTAAAGGATTGTGATGGATCTACTTATGTCCTTGATGGATGTCCTTGTCTACAATGGAAAGGGTTGGACATGTGTTCAACATAGAAGTGTTTGCGATAATTGCTAAAGGAAGTCAGTTTTCTATGGTGGAGGTGTCTTTCTGTGACCCCTGTAGATTGATGGATGTCGACAGTGTCTGGCTGCAGCCACGTCAGGAGGTGACCTCTGTGACCTCTGTGACCTCTGTGACCTCTTATCCTGCCAGCCCTCCCTTTCCTGTTTGTGTTTGGCAGGCAGTGTACAAAAAAGACACAACTAACAGGAGTTGGGATATGGAGGGATGGATGCCTTATTAATGACATTCATGTGTGTGTGTGTGTGTGTCACTTGCCAACTAAATGAATCCTCTAATATTGTCTGGATCATGAAGCGAGCAACCTTAAACGGTTGTGGCCAGATTCAAGGGACAGTTTCCTATTAGAATCATTTAAAGGGCAAATTATTTTACTACCTACTCTTTTTGTTCCTAAACTCAATCTGTAGCTGGTTTTATCTGGTCAGACAGAGGTTCACTGAGTGATTTGAAAATGAACTTAAACATTTAAGATGTTTGCATTCCATGTATGTCACATCATTCTGAGAGAGAGAGAGAGAGAGAGAGAGAGAGAGAGAGAGAGAGAGAGAGAGAGAGAGAGAGAGAGAGAGAGAGAGAGAGAGAGAGAGAGAGAGAGAGAGAGAGAGAGAGAGAGAGAGAGAGAGAGAGAGAGAGAGAGAGAGAGAGAGAGAGAGAGAGAGAGAGAGAGAGAGAGAGAGAGAGAGAGAGAGAGAGAGAGAGAGAGAGAGAGAGAGAAGTCCTTAGTTTCCTTTCTGCCTTTGTGAACATGGAAAAGACAGCCTGCTGTAGTATTAACACCTTTTATTAAGACTTCACGGAGGGACAGTGAAACCTTGATCTGAAGGATTTGACGGTGATGTCATCCGTCATGTTAGCCTATAGGCTGTATTTCTTTTAGCCCTCCCTGTTGCTACTTTCCACCCTCCAACTCCTGCTACTATGGGCTGCAGCCCTTAATCTATTTGACCCATATCTCTTTACCGTGGTCCATCTTCACCCTCCATCACTGCCTTACTCAGCTTGAAGGATTTGGGAGATGGGGAGGCATGTCATTGAGACAAGAGCTGCGTGCATGCCTCATGGTCAGAGACATGGTGGGCCCCGTTTTGTTAAGGAATGATGACGCATGTGGACGGCTATTTAAGATTGGCCATGGTATGGAGGAAAACGCTGCCTGGGTGTAACAAAGCCTGTGCTGTGTGCTCAGTGCTCTGCGAGGCTGCATGGGAGCCCATGGATAATGACATTACAGCAGACATGGACGTTGTCTGGGGCAGATTCTGCTCTTTCCAATACAGAGACAAAGAACAGTGCATTTAAAAAGAAAAAAGACTCAAATTATTGTTGAGTTGTCTGCATTCATTTGTATGGCATTGTGCTATTTAGCATGCTTCTGCATATTTATTAAGGGTAGTTTCTCATCCTTTAGTTTTGATTGACTGTCTGAAGGTTTGAACACAAGGAAGTCTAGAATTGACTCCATACAAGTATGAAGGGACTCCATGTGTTCCTCAGTGGTCTTGAAGTGATCAGTAGAACCCTCTTTGCTGTAGGAGTGCTTCCAGTTCTCTTTCTTACTGTCAGTTATTTTTCAAATATCCAAGCCAGGAAGCATCACTTTCTATCCTCTTCTCTCAATTTCAAACAGAGTCAAGTAGTGACTGTCTTGGTGGTCTTCCATTACATTTGCTTCAGTGTTATCATGATATTTCTATATGTTTACAGTACTAGACATGGTTGAATCCCCAGTTATAATGTTCTGTGGCTGAATGACTGACAGTAGTCTATTTAGATAGCCTCTCCTGGAGCAAATCTGTCTGTGTAAGTTTCTCTCTACCCGACCAGGATCCGCTGGGGACCTAGCAAGGACCAAGACACACACTAGAAATGTACCCGTGGCTTAACCTTTGACCCCTTCCATTCGGCCCGCCTGACGGGCTCTTCTTCTACCCGTTCTCCAGGCTCAGCTGGAGGCCCAGGCGGCCACCAAGGACTTCCAGCTGGCCACTGAGGTGCTGCATGCCGCCAAGGAGACCATCGCCCTGGCAGAGGAGAGGCTTCTGGAGGAGGACCATCGGCCATTTGACCCCGCCTGGCAGGAAATGCTCAACCACGCCACCCAGAGGGTGAGAAGGACACGTGCTGTATTTAGAAATGTGCCATCAAGAAGGTCAAAGGGTTAGCTTTAGGGGTGCGGTGTACGCCATGGTTTTTGTTTCGCAGTCTTACCTGTTAGCAGTTTGACCTGGGTGTTCCCAGATAAAGACATGCCCTTGGTTGGTCTGTGCAGGTGATGGAGGCTGAGCACACCAAAACCAGGAGTGAGCTGGTTCACAAGGAGACCGCGGGGACGTACACTTCGGCCATGGACCGCATGAAGCACTTAGAGAAGAAGCTCAAACGCACCATCAGCAAGTCCAAGTACGTCCTGGTTCACGTTTTCAAACCACAGCTCGGAGCAGTTCTCCTGCCATTCAGGCGGTTCTTGATAAGGAACCTGTTCGACTTAGACTCAGTCATTTGGAACACGCTGTGCAGGGATGTAGCACCACTGACTGGAACAAATCCATAAGGTAGGATCACTCCAGAGACTGTGTGCAGGCCTTTATTACTATAGCATGTTGATATTACGTGTATCAATATAGGTCAACACTGTAACTAAATATTAAGAATGGCCGTGCACTTTTCTCCATTAGTTACTGTTAATAGCTATGTATTTACCCCATCTTAGCCGTTTACTAGCCTTTATGATTACCTCTAACCAATAAAGCATGGAAGTGAGGCTCCATATGATGTTCAATGTAGAAGAAGTGATGTTTCTTATTACGATCACATACTATCACATTACATGAACTGCAACTGTTAAGCTAGTGAGGCAGACTTGCTGTGTGTTGCCAATCCTTACTCCACAGTTTGGTCACCCAGCACCTCTATCCCCACTCTCCACACGTTGCCATAGTGATAGATGTGCACAGCAACGATCCTCCCTTTTTTCTGGAATCCAATAACTTATTTCCTTTTCTCTCTCTCTCCCTCTTTCTGGTTTTTCCGTTTCCTCTGCAGGCCATATTTTGAAATAAAGGCAAAGTACTACTTACAGCTTGAGGTAGGTGTCCACTGCATGGCTAATTAGATAGGTTACCGGCTTTAATGAATCTGCCTGGATTAGACTCTCTTACACTAAAGATTTTTGCAGTGTGACTTATTGCCTTTAAACTGGAGCTATGGACTCATTTTTATCTCCAATAATTTGTATGTGTATAGAAAGGGACACAAGTAGAAAACTAAACCAGGCAAAGTTAATTAGAGACCGTTAATGAATCAGCCCCTCGGTGGGACACCCTCCACACTGAGAAAACCGAGCAACACATAGGTAGACTCTGGTAGACTACTTTACAGTGTCAGACTCAGAGACTTCTAATAAGGATCGTTGGTACAGCAGAATCCATCATATATGTGCCTCCTGTGCCCATGTCCCGATGTCCTCCCTGGCACCGGCAGCACCTGAAGAAGAGTGTGGATGAGCTGCAGGCTAAACTGTTGCAGGCCAAAGGCAACTACAAGGCAGCTCTGAAGAACCTGGAGAAGATCTCCGATGAGATCCACGAGCGGCGACGCACCTCCACCGCTGGTCCCCGGGGGCGAGGCGTTGGCGCCGAGTGTGACGTCGTCAACGACAACGACACGGCCAGCTTCAAGATGAAAGCGGACAGCATATCCAGTGAGTTTAGACCTCTTAGATGGTGTGCGTACAAAGAGTCATCCTTTTCATTGTCCTTGAATCAATTGAAATCAGGACCTTGGCTGTTCTAATATGCTTAACCATAATGTAAGCATCAACACATTTAAGCCACATCAGTGTTTGAAAGAAAGTATGAAGACTGTACGGGGAAACCAAAATGGTGTTGATGATTCTGCTTTGAGTTCACTGAAGTCTCTTTATCTCACTTTTAATTACCTGAATCAGCGATCAAATATCAAATATTGAATTATTAAAGGAGCACTCAACTGCTAAACTCCGACCTGTCAGTTTAATCTGAGCGGTAAAAATAGCTTGGCAAATGGGGAAACAGCCTCAGAAACTTAACCTCAGAATTTAGTCACACACACCATATCCTCCAATAAAACTTTAAATTGTTCAAGTGAAACGAACTGTTCATTTTTCACTTCCTGTTTTGACCTCGTACTCTTTGTCTGCAGCAGAAAAACAGAAAATGTATTCTCCAAGTTATGTATTAACCTTTGTTTTTCTCTTTTGGGGGCGTCACAGCTGTGTCTTTGGTCCTACCAACAATATTTGGTCGACATAGCTGCTGTAAAATACATTTTAGAAAGAATGTTAATTGGTTAATGCTTCAAAACATGACCCCATTGTTAGAAGTTATCTTCTTCTCTGTCTTTTGTTGCTTTATAATTTCGGTTCAGTGACCTGATTTTTGAGCTGACTTTTGTGTCTTAAAAGTTAGCCCATAAAAATTGAATGTGCAGCATTGGCAAACTGACTTTTAGTAGGTACAGTAGTCTTAGTGTGTGTATGTGTGTGTGTGTGTGTGTACTTTGGATGTAAAAGGATAAACTGAGATAATGTTTTGTCAATCATTTAAAATTGCACTTTTTTGTAATGTTAATCGTTGATCGTGTTTTGCTAAAAATTAAAATAGCTTGTTCACAGCATTTGCAGAAACTATTAGGTTATATCTTACTAGTACTATAGGCTATATCCTACTAGTACTATAGGTTATATCCTACTTGTACTATAGGCTATATCCTACTGGTACTATAGGTTATATCCTACTAGTACTATAGGTTATACTTTCAGCACTTAATCTATTCTTTAACTTTCTCTAATCCTCCCTGCTCTAACACAGCCTCATTTCTAGAAATATATCCTGAAGGATACTTTTTAAATTGTGGATTTATTATTATTATTGATGGCCACTAATGAAACTCTGTTCATCCCCCCCCCCCCCCCCACCTCTCCAGTGACCTCCTTTGAAGAGGAGATGTGCAGTGCTAACACCATCTCAGAGGAGGACTCTGAGTCCACTTGCAGCGTTAGTTCCTCCCCCACCGAGCTCCTCCTCTCCCCCTGCCCCTTCAGCAGCTCCTCCACCTCGCCCACCCGCTCCTCTTCGTCCTCCTCCTCCTCCTCCTCCTCCTCTTCTTCGTTGCGGCCCCGCAGTCTTGACCTGCCCAGCCCCGTCTCCCTGTCGGACTTTGGACTCCTTTCTCCTGTCCTGGGCCCGCGTAGTGAGTGCAGCGGGGCTTCCTCTCCGGAGTGTGACCGGGAGAGAGGTGGGTGTTTGTGTGATGGATGGTGTGCTGTCAGTGGATGGTGTGCTGTCAGTGGATGGTCTGCTGTCAGTGGATGGTCTGCTGTCAGTGGATGGTCTGCTGTCAGTGGATGGTGTGCTGTCAGTGGATGGTCTGCTGTCAGTGGATGGTCTGCTGTCAGTGGATGGTCTGCTGTCAGTGGATGGTGTGCTGTCAGTGGATGGTCTGCTGTCAGTGGATGGTGTGCTGTCAGTGGATGGTGTGCTGTCAGTGGATGGTCTGCTGTCAGTGGATGGTCTGCTGTCAGTGGATGGTCTGCTGTCAGTGGATGGTGTGCTGTCAGTGGATGGTGTGCTGTCAGTGGATGGTCTGCTGTCAGTGGATGGTCTGCTGTCAGTGGATGGTGTGCTGTCAGTGGATGGTCTGCTGTCAGTGGATGGTGTGCTGTCAGTGGATGGTCTGCTGTTAGTGGATGGTGTGCACGCAGCATCTTTTCTTAGGAAGACATATCATCCTGGGCTAGCTAGCGGACATGCACCTGCGGCAGACAGATAAGCCCATTGGTCAAACTGACAGCTCGTTAAGCACGCCTGCACAGGTGCAGCCATAGCATGTGGGAGGAGGCAGCGTTCATCGAGAGCCTCTGAATGCATGCAAGAGTTAAGAGAATGACTTAGAAAAGCTTGTAAGTGTATGTTTCAGCTGTCATCGTGTTACAGTGAGCGTATCTATGGCCTGATGACGGTCTGTATTCTGTTCATGCTCCAGGGGACCGAGCGGAGGGAGCAGAGGGGGAGTTGGACAACGCTCTCAACAACAACCTCACCACTCTGAGCTCGAAGAAGACCGCAGGGCTGGAGAACAGATTCAGCTTCCTCAACCTGCGGCGCTTGCGCTCCGACCCCACCAAGAAAGTGGAGCACCCCAACCCCAGCCCTTGCCACAGCATGGTTCTGGCTTAATGGGAAGGGTTGCCACAGCATGGTTCTGGCTTAATGGGAAGGGTTGCCAGAGCATGGTTCTGGCTTAATGGGAATGGTTGCCAGAGCATGGTTCTGGCTTAATGGGAAGGGTTGCCAGAGCATGGTTCTGGCTTAATGGGAAGGGTTGCCAGAGCATGGTTCTGGCTTAAGGGTCTGTAAGACAGAAAAGGCCAAAGGTTTAAGGAAGGATATCTTTCTGCCCCCACTTCAGTTGGACAGGTTCATAAAAGACTAAAAACTGAACTGGTAATTATGTGAGGAAGTGCCAGCAGCCTCTGGCCCATTCCTATGAACTAAACCCAAATGGACTGAAGTTAAGTCTCTGTTTGTACAGCTTCTATGGCTCACAACATGTGTGACATGGGTCCCTCTGAAGTGGAGGTGCTGTCATGCACCTCCCACTTGCTATATGAACAACCTTTCACCTTTGAACTCATACCCCAGAAAGTGGACAGAACATTAATTTGTTAAAATTGAATGAATTCTTGAGATAAAGGGGCGAAAGAGTTGTTAATGTTATTGTTATCTTTTGTCTTCCAGAGAAAGATGTATTTTATTTTAGTGTGAACATTGTTCTTTAGGAATGTGAAGATATAATATCATACATTGGTTCTTCAGTAAATGGACAACATTATTGCAAATAAAAACACATGAAAATCTCTAATTGCGGATATGCTGACATGCTTTGATTCCCCTGCCCGAATGATTCGGTATTGTAACTGTTCAATATTTTAAGAACATTACAACCTCTTGTAGTTTTGCACTGGTCGATTATGGATACCTGATCTCCGATATGACACTCTGGGGTCTCAGATGTGTAGCTTCTTGTTGTACAGCTTCTATGTTGGTTGCTTATTATTAACCATCCCTGATAAATAACTTTTAGCAGACCCTTGTGACCAAGAAAGATGTCTGGATCGCGGTCTGATGGATGTTAGTGTAAAACAGCTGAATACAACTACATTTGAGTGGAAATGTCCAAATAGGTGTGTTCCTATTGATGTGTTGTTCCTAACCCTAACCCTAAGCCTTAACCTAACCCTAATGCTACCTAACCCTAACCCTAACCGTAACCTTAACCCTAATCCTCAACCTAACCCTTACCCTAACCCTGACCCTCTAACCCTGACCCTAACCCTCTAACCCTAACCCTGACCCTCTAACCCTGACCCTAACCCTCTAACCCTAACACTGACCCTCTAACCCTAACCTTAACTCTTACCCTAACCTATTAACCCTGACCCTAACCCTCTAAACCTAACTTTAACCCTGACCCTAACCTTCTAAACCTAACCTTAACCCTTACCCTAACCCGAGCCCTGACTCTAACCCTCTAACCCTAAACCTAACCTTAACCCTTACCCTAACCTATTAACCCTGACCCTAACCCCAGCCCTGACCCTAACCCTCTAACCCTAAACCTAACCTTAACCCTTACCATCTAACCCTAACCTTAACCCTTACCCTAACCCCAGCCCTAACCCTAACCCTCACCCTCTAACCTTATAGACCCATTCCTCCTTTCTGTTCTGTCAAAGCATTTATCCTGGACGGAGTTGCAGGAAAATTGGCATCTGGATTTTGTCAGCTACTGTATCATGCTTCCCTACCCCAGTGTCCTTATCATTGTCTCATAATGTCACCTGAAGCTCCTTACTGGTACATCTGAATATATATATTATTATCATTTATTTATACAGGGTATTTATACCAACCCCCTGCAGTGTTAACTAATTGTTCTGTAAATCTGTCCTTGTTTAGTTCACTGGTGTTGACAGTCTTTAAACTAAAAACATAAAGAACAAGTAATTCCGTTCTTTCATTGATTACTGTTTGGTGGAAAGAAACTTTCATGTACACGTTCAAAATATTTTTGGGTTGATGAACATAAGATGTTAATTTACAGCTGTAAAAAATATAATGTATACCCCAATGAGAAAGGAAAGCAAACATTTATGTTTATAGATTTCTTTTGTATTCCTGCAATGCAAAGGTTGAATAAATAATTTGACATTTAGTGAAATTTCAGCTAAATCATACCAGAGGGCCACAAGATTGTTTGATTGCATTTTTAAACATAGAGATTGCTGGAACAAAGGAAAACAGCATATTTAGAATAATATGCAACAGTTAACAACGTTAAATAAGTGCTTGGCAATACTCATTGAGAGCAATGTAGTTCCTTATTAGCTGCTTACAAGACTTGCTTAGCTTGCACAAAAACAAGTCCTCGTAAAACACATAAGCACCAAAAAAAAGTTGTATCTTTTCACCAGCGTTATTATTCAGAAGGTCTTTTCACCAGCGTTATTATTCAGAAGGTCTTTTCACCAGCGTTATTATTCAGAAGGTCTTTTCACCAGCGTTATTATTCAGAAGGTCTTTTCACCAGCGTTATTATTCAGAAGGTCTTTTCACCAGCGTTATTATTCAGAAGGTCTTTTCACCAGCGTTATTATTCAAAAGGTCTTTTCACCAGCGTTATTATTCAGAAGGTCTTTTCACCAGCGTTATTATTCAGAAGGTCTTTTCACCAGCGTTATTATTCAGAAGGTCTTTTCACCAGCGTTATTATTCAGAAGGTCTTTTCACCAGCGTTATTATTCAGAAGGTCTTTTCACCAGCGTTATTATTCAAAAGGTCTTTTCACCAGCGTTATTATTCAGAAGGTCTTTTCACCAGCGTTATTATTCAGAAGGTCTTTTCACCAGCGTTATTATTCAGAAGGTCTTTTCACCAGCGTTATTATTCAGAAGGTCTTTTCACCAGCGTTATTATTCAGAAGGTCTTTTCACCAGCGTTATTATTCAGAAGGTCTTTTCACCAGCGTTATTATTCAGAAGGTCTTTTCACCAGCGTTATTATTCAGAAGGTCTTTTCACCAGCGTTATTATTCAGAAGGTGACAGACCGTGTACAGTGTTGGCATTTTCCCACCACATACAGGAAACCTTTCAGTGAGTTTCTGAAAAGTGCAAATGTACAAACTGCAAAGTAAAGAATAAGGGATTTTTTTAATTGGCAATAAATCTTTTTTTAATCAGGAAAGCAGGCTGTATGCTCATGCTCTCTGTCTCTACCTCTCCAAAGCAACTGCGCACACACACACATTCACATACACATATATACACACACACACACACACACACACACACACACACACACACACACACAAAGTTGGTTCATAGATATGCCAGTGTCAGGCATGCATCCAAGTGCCGTAGAAAAGCCCTTCAGAGAAGTCCAAGGCGTAAATGCTCGATGCAGCCATTCAGTCCATTGAGGGGGAGGACATGGTTATCTAGGTGCACCACCTGGATCACCTGTGGGGCTGCACTTTACGGCCTCCTGAGAAAAACTGACCGCAAGCGTTCGGAATACAATCTAGCTGAAACGTAAGTCAGGTCAAACCTCTACAATCAAAGTACCTAACCCTTCAAGTCTTCCGTTATCAATAGCTAAATGTCTTGATTTGGATTTATTAATTTATTGATTGATTAATTTATAACCTAAAGATCCCCAGCTTATCATTGCAATAAAACTGTAGGGAACTGTATCATGGTCACAAGAAATGCCCTGAGCCCCATTTTGTTAGAAATGTTCCTTTGTCAGTTTTTGTTTTCCCAACCAGTAACTTCAAAAAGACGATTGCAGAGTGTGCTTCTTTTCACTGACACTGCAGCCAGCTCGAAGGGAACAAGGTTGGCTCACGTTAACATGAAAAAGAAAAGAATAAATTCACTATTGGAACAAATCAGAAAAAGCAAAAATGGAGGGAGTTTATAGAATGGAGCTCAACCAATAGCTAAGGGTCTTTGGGTTGTTTGGTGGGTGGTTCCCCGACGCAGAGGGCAGTCAAATGATCCTGTCCCCTCCTCACTGGAGCTGAGACACCTTAAGGGGCGTGGCACTGCCAAAGTCCAGGAAGAAAGGCCCTTCCTGTTTGGGCAGGAAGGTGGTGGGGATGACATTGTAGATGCCTGCTGGGACATGATCCACCTCCATGTAGCAGAAGCCACACCTGAAAGTGGCCACAGCAAGAGAAAGGCCAATTAGTGGTGAACAGGCATTCCAATCAACAAATCCCAGACTAACCCTAACCCTAACCCCCAGACTAACCCTAACCCTAACCCCCAGACTAATCCTCAGCCTAACCCTAACCCCCAGACTAACCCTCACCCCCAGACTAACCCTAACCCTAACCCCCAGACTAACCCTAACCCTAACCCCCAGACTAATCCTCAGCCTAACCCTAACCCCCAGACTAATCCTCAGCCTAACCCTAACCCCCAGACTAACCCTCACCCTAACCCCCAGACTAACCCTAACCCATTCCAACCAGGAATCCCCTCCATTCAGAGCTCTCTGTGGACACTAGCCCACGGGTAGACCCCCAGACTAACCATAGCCCCTCTCCAATCAAAACTATATGTATATGACTATTGTCAGAATGTTGTGTTTATGCCAGTTTATAAAATCTTCTAAAAGACCTCCAATGAATGTGTCGTCCTGGGCATATTAATATATTTGCTTATATATATGAAGGCCCACATTGCAGAACTCCACCTGTTGGCTGTGCTTCACCAGATGAGGCCATTCTTAATCCATTCATTAGTTTAGGTTGGAGCCATCTTACCTGTAGTCCCCACTGCTCTTTTTCTGGAAGCCTGCAGGACTAGGCTCTCCTACAGTGGACACAGTCAGCATCTCAAAGCCAACGCTGTACTGCCTTAAAAAACACAGCACAGAGAAACACAGTCAGCATCTCAAAGACAACGCTGTACTGCCTTAAAACACAGCACAGAGAAACACAGTCAGCATCTCAAAGCCAACGCTGTACTGTCTTAAAAAACACAGCACAGAGAAACACAGTCAGCCTCTCAAAGCCAACGCTGTACTGCCTTAAAAAACACAGCACAGAGAAACACAGTCAGCATCTCAAAGCCAACACTGTACTGCCTTAACAAACAGCACAGAGAAACACAGTCAGCATCTCAAAGCCAACGCTGTACTGCCTTAACACACAGCACAGAGAAACACAGTCAGCATCTCAAAACCAACGCTGTACTGCCTTTAAAAAACACAGCACAGAGAAACACAGTCAGCATCTCAAAGCCAACACTGTACTGCCTTTGAAAACAGCCAAAACAACACCTTTTTTAGTATGCTTATATGTTTGTATTTTTTCTAAGAAGAAGCTACAGGCTTCCACATGAGTCCATAGGATCAAAGAAGTTATTCATATCTCCCAACCATGGATTCATCAGTCCACTCCCTTTGGGGCCTTCTCTCTTCCAGCCTCTACACGCTCCTGCTAGGCCACATTATGCCAAATAACAACATCGCCTACCACAGTTATGGAGATGACCCTCAAACATACATAGCCTTCTCACCAAATGACCACCATGCTATAGAATCAATGTATCACTGTGTCAGTTGAGGCAACTTCAATCCCAAAGGCCCTCTCTGATATCAGCCCCTTCCCTGCAGGCTCACCTGGACCCTCTGAGCTCCACCAGCAGAGGTCCTGAGCGCTCCAGATTGAACTGGTAGATGGGATTGTGTCTGTAGGAGTCCTTGTAGTTCCCACACCCCCCTGCACTGGCCCCTTTCCACACCCCGTTGACCTGCGGGGGGTAGAGATGATGTCAGCGGAAAGCAACTAACTGACGTGCAAAAAACTGAAATCTGAAAAGACGAGGGTAACATCACAATTTCTCATGGCATCTTTCACCAAACCATTGCTGCTTTTCAAAGTGATATTCTTAGTCACTGTGGAGTGTGCAGGCCTACCCGTTTGGTGTGTGTGAAGGGAGCAGGGATCTTGGAGAAGGTGAACTTGCAACCAGCATACACCTGTTGAAACAGAGCTGATCAGGAGAGAACCCGCGACCAAATGGCTTCCGTTCTGCTCAGATGTTTACTGGAAACTAAAGATCATTTTCATAGCAAGAATGGTAATCACGAGTTTTCATGCAGGAAATGGTGTTACGCACATTACACATAAATCTGACCTATATAACATATTCATCACGAATCACCGCAGTGCAGAGATTCAACAGTTAACAGACACAAACAACAAGGCTCTCTTCAAGCCAAAGATCCTGTCGCCTCCTCTCCTCCTGGTACTTATGAGTGGAATAAGGGTGCCCTTTCACCTCCCCTTATACACTGGGTGCCCTTTCACCTCCCCTTATACACTGGGTGCCCCTTCACCTCCCCTTATACACTGGGTGCCCTTTCACCTCCCCTTATACACTGGGTGCCCTTTCACCTCCCCTTATACACTGGGTGCCCTTTCACCTCCCCTTACACACTGGGTGCCCCTTCACCTCCCCTTATACACTGGGTGCCCTTCACCTCCCCTTATACACTGGGTGCCCTTTCACCTCCCCTTACACACTGGGTGCCCTTTCACCTCCCCTTATACACTGGGTGCCCCTTCACCTCCCCTTATACACTGGGTGCCCTTTCACCTCCCCTTATACACTGGGTGCCCTTTCACCTCCCCTTACACACTGGGTGCCCTTTCACCTCCCCTTACACACTGGGTGCCCTTCACCTCCCCTTATACACTGGGTGCCCTTTCACCTCCCCTTACACACTGGGTGCCCTTTCACCTCCCCTTATACACTGGGTGCCCTTTCACCTCCCCTTATACACTGGGTGCCCTTTCACCTCCCCTTATACACTGGGTGCCCTTTCACCTCCCCTTATACACTGGGTGCCCTTTCACCTCCCCTTATACACTGGGTGCCCTTCCCCTCCCCTTACACACTGGGTGCCCTTTCACCTCCCCTTATACACTGGGTGCCCTTCACCTCCCCTTACACACTGGGTGCCCTTTCACCTCCCCTTATACACTGGGTGCCCTTCACCTCCCCTTATACACTGGGTGCCCTTCACCTCCCCTTACACACTGGGTGCCCTTTCACCTCCCCTTATACACTGGGTGCCCTTTCACCTCCCCTTATACACTGGGTGCCCTTTCACCTCCCCTTATACACTGGGTGCCCTTTCACCTCCCCTTATACACTGGGTGCCCTTTCACCTCCCCTTACACACTGGGTGCCCTTTCACCTTCCCTTATACACTGGGTGCCCTTTCACCTCCCCTTATACACTGGGTGCCCTTTCACCTCCCCTTACACACTGGGTGCCCTTTCACCTCCCCTTATACACTGGGTGCCCTTTCACCTCCCCTTACACACTGGGTGCCCTTTCACCTCCCCTTATACACTGGGTGCCCTTTCACCTCCCCTTACACACTGGGTGCCCTTTCACCTCCCCTTACACACTGGGTGCCCGTTCATACTTGAGAATGAGAATAGTGTGTGTGTCTTACCCGCAGCGTGTAGTTAATGGTGTTCTGCTTCTCATACTGTGACACTACCAGAGTAAAGGTGTGTGTTCCCCCTGTGGTCAGCCTCATCTTGGTCAGGTAGTGAGGGCTGTTAATACGGATGCCATCTATGTATGGGGGGGGGTCCGCTGTTGGCACATCACACAGACAACGTGGGGGGGGGAATTAGGAGAGGACTGAGACCCTATAGAGCCGCTACAGTAACCAAGAGCATTTACAAAAAGTCTTTCATACCAAATGCAATAACTCTCCTAAATTCATAAACAGCATTTAGACTGGAACCATGTGTGTTATTGTTGTCTGTACTGTGCATGTTGTGTTATTTAATATTGTATTGATTGTGATTTACTGTGGTGTGTTTTAACCAACCTGTGAAGTCCAAGGCACATTTCCACATTCAGGACAGTCAGATTAGTAGATTAGATGAATAGAGTGTTGTGTGAAATCTGATGGTAAAAACGTACCTGGATAGTAGACTTTCTTCCCCTCTGTCTTGTAAACGACTAAGGTGATGAACTCCCGATTCTGGGCAAAGTCATCCTTGATAAAACAAAGAATATGGAGTTATAGCTAGACCAGTGGAGGAAATCATTGGTAATTACCCAAGAATGATCAGCTTCAGAATGTGAACTGGGGAAGTGCACATGTCCTGACTGACACCAAATAAGGGCATACACAGTGAATGTATCTGTCATGTAACATACATCACACTGGGCATACACAGTGAATGTATCTGTCATGTAACATACATCACACTGGGCATACACAGTGAATGTATCTGTCATGTAACATACATCACACTGGGCATACACAGTGAATGTATCTGTCATGTAACATACATCACACTGGGCATACACAGTGAATGGCAGTAAGTCTGGAGTGAGGGAACACCATGCTTTGAAGAACCCCTCAACAGTTAATGGTGGTGTTGCATGTTGATCTACGCCAATAATTCATATTTAGCTTTTCTATCAATCCAATAAAATCCTGTATAGCCCCCTACCTTGTCTGAGACGTAACCTCCTACCTTGTCTGTGATGTAACCTCCTACCTTGTCTGTGATGTAGCCTACCTTGTCGGTGATGTAGCCTCCTACCTTGTCTGTGATGTAGCCTACCTTGTCTGTGATGTAGCCTCCTACCTTGTCTGTGATGTAGCCTCCTACCTTGTCTGTGATGTAGCCTACCTTGTCTGTGATGTAGCCTACCTTGTCTGTGATGTAGCCTCCTACCTTGTCTGTGATGTAGCCTACCTTGTCTGTGATGTGCCTCGTGAGAAGCACCCAGACGGCAGCGCCCCCTGCAGGACACTGGACCTCCAGGCGGTACTGGGGGTTGTTGGCCAGGCTGTAGGCATCCTTCACCGGGCCCTGCTTCCCATCCCAGCTACTGCAAGGGCACACACACACTCATTGAATAATAGTAGCAAAAACACATCATCATTTTATACCACTTTTCAGAATAAATATAAACAACAATAACAATGTAACATACAGTAACAATGATATTATAATAATGATAAAATACACAAGAGTAATTCATAGATCAATTTAAATAAAAAATTTAAGGAAACAAAAAATAAAAAAATAAAAAATAAAACAGCACTTTATAGTTAGTTGCGATCCTGTTTTGTTGAGCGATGGTAACCATCTGCACTGCAATTACATTTAAGTGCGGGTGGTTCTTGCTAACCTCAATTAGCAGAGAAAATAGCTAGCATATTGACAAAGGTCCACAGTACATCAAATAGAGCTACTGCACACTACACAACAAACAGTAAGTGTGTCCGTTAACCTGTGTATGCAGGAGGATTCTTTGAAAAGGGCCGGAGTCCAGCTTAAGTAGATGACGTCATAGTACTGACACAGATCCTCCCAGGTGATCCAAAACACTCCTGCAAACACACACAGTCACTAATCACCTCAGAGCAAGGACTAGATCACCCCTGGTCCTGGTCTAATTCAACTGACTAATGAAGTTTGAGGTAACACTATTCACGAAGATGACTCCTTTCAGAGCTACTTGCTGTATACTAAGTAAGGCAGTGGTTGCTAACTGACCATTGTCAAACTTCTGTGCCGTCTTGGGGTCAAAGTTCAGGTACTTGAGCAGCTCGGGGGTCCAGCTCTTTTCGTCCCGTTCGCTGAAGCGGCCTTTCCATCTCAGGTGGCTCCACGGGTTCTTCAGCTGCAGGAAGCGCCTGGCCTACCAGAGCAGAAACCAAACGAGGAAACCCTGAGCATTCTACATCTCACACACACAGCCCGTCAGGCAGGTAAATGCTTGGTGGGGAGGTGCTAACCTTGTGCTCCCTTATGTCCAGCACGGCGTAGGCATGGGTCGGAACTAGACCCCACCTCTCACCTTCCTCCTCACTCATCACCCCGGTCGCCGTGGTGATGAGCACGTCGCCCCTGTGAAACCTGTCGGAGGGAGTTGTAGAATAGCTGCAGACAAACTCTGTAGTGTGTGTGTGTGTGTGTGTGGGTGTGTGTGTGTGCGTTTGTACTAACTAAAAGGTCAAACCCATGAAGCTGTGGTATTTGTCAGTGTGTAGATGTTGCTTTGGTCTTTTGCTTGTGTGTGTGTGTGTGTGTGTGTGTGTGTGTGTGTGTGTGTGTGGGGGGGGGAGGTTCACCTCTGGTAGAGCATGCGGAAGGTGTCCTCCTTGCTGAAAGACTGATTGTCTGAGTGCATGGCGATGCGCTCTGGGATCCAGCCAGTAAGCGCGTGCAGATCAATGTTCTAAAAACCAACACATAGATGAGTCCAACACATAGATGAGTCCAACACATAGATGAGTCCAACACATAGATGAGTCCAACACAGCACACGGACAAATAACTGCAATCTAGTGTCAATGCAAGTCATACACAGGAGAATTCAGCAGCTAGCCCATGCTATTATAATGATCAAATTAGAAAAGCCTCTTGCTATTGTAATAATCAAATTAGAAAAGCCTCTTGCTATTGTAATAATCAAATTAGAAAAGCCTCTTGCTATTGTAATGATCTAATTAGAAAATACTCTTGCTATTGTAATGATCTAATTAGAAAAGCCTCTTGCTATTGTAATGATCTAATTAGAAAAGCCTCTTGCTATTGTAATGATCTAATTAGAAAAGCCTCTTGCTATTGTAATGACCTAATTAGAAAAGACTCTTGCTATTGTAATGACCTAATTCGAAAAGACTCTTGCTATTGTAATAATCAAATTAGAAAAGACTCTTGCTATTGTAATGACCTAATTCGAAAAGACTCTTGCTATTGTAATGACCTAATTAGAAAAGACTCTTGCAATGGTAATGACCTAATTAGAAAAGACTTGCTATTGTATTAATCTAATTAGAAAAGCCTCTTGCTATTGTAATGACCTAATTAGAAAATACTCTTGCTATTGTAATGACCTAATTAGAAAAGACGCTAGCATACAGTCAGTGTAATGACCTAATTAGAAAAGACTCTAGCATACAGTCAGTGTAATGACCTAATTAGAAAAGACTCTTGCTATTGTAATGATCTAATTAGAAAAGACTCTAGCATACAGTCAGTGTAATGACCTAATTAGAAAAGACTCATGCTATTGCAATGACCTAATTAGAAAAGACTCTAGCATAGAGTCAGTGTAATGACCTAATTAGAAAAGACTCTAGCATACAGTCAGTGTAATGACCTAATTAGAAAAGACTCTAGCATACAGTCAGTGTAATGACCTAATTAGAAAAGACTCTAGCATACAGTCAGTGTAATGACCTAATTAGAAAAGACTCTAGCATACAGTCAGTGTAATGACCTAATTAGAAAAGACTCTAGCATACAGTCAGTGTAATGACCTAATTAGAAAAGACTCATGCTATTGTAATGACCTAATTAGAAAAGACTCTAGCATACAGTCAGTGTAATGACCTAATTAGAAAAGACTCATGCTATTGTAATGACCTAATTAGAAAAGACTCTAGCATACAGTCAGTGTAATGACCTAATTAGAAAAGACTCATGCTATTGTAATGACCTAATTAGAAAAGACTCTAGCATACAGTCAGTGTAATGAGTGTGTGGATCAAAGGTCCCACTTCATACCGAGTTGGAGCCGGGGAAGTCGTAGCCGCCCATCACCTTCATGTAAGCCTTCTCGATGAGCGACACCCATAGCTCATTCCTGTTGCTGGAGTAAGAGCACAGCAGCTCCCCCTTGTGGTCAACCGGCAGGTAGTCATCGATGATAACCTGCAGGGTTTAAAACCCAGTGAGGCTCTGGTCCAGTTGGCTTGATGGGATAGTTCAACATTACTACAACTATCCCTTTAATGCATACACTATTCCTTAAAGATGACCCTAGCCAGGGGCAGAGGTTAGATTCCCACATGGGCTAATTCATAAATACTAAGAATAAGAAATATGTATTGACTTGTGGTCCTCTAATGTGCTTTGGAAAAAAGCTTCTTATCTTTAGTGTCATATGACAATAGAACCAGTCTGCACATAACCAAACCAGTTTGAGAGGTTATGTTTTTCAAAGCATAAAGATTTTCTTTTGTTGTTTATGGCTGAATAACAAAAGTCAACAACCTTTCGTCCCAGTTACTTTTCATAATATCTGATCTTGCCAGTGTTTATGAATGAATAAATAAGATTAGTGTGTAAGCTCCTATTTATAACCGAGTGAACAAATTACTTCATAAATAACCATTTTAGAGTACCTACACTCAAGCGAACTTGAAAAAGTAAAATCTAAATAAATGTACCTCAATGACATTTTGTTTGAGGGCTGCCAAAAAGAATGATTTGTACAGTTGATTTTTCAATTTTTTTACCTTTTTTTCGCATAAACGTTGTGATTCTCTATCGGTGAATAATTACTACAGCGATAATGTAATATGTTGTAAGTGTGAGGTCAAGCTGGTAAAACTAGCCTTTTTTTGCTTTTGTTTACCAACCCTACCCATGTTTCTGGAGGACACCGTATACTACCATTACCAGCTATACAAAATTAACATATGAGAGACAAATACCACCAGTACTAGCTATACCTATGAGACGTATTTGAGACTACTTTTCCTAGTAATACTACATGGTGAACTGGAAAAGAAAACTGAAATAAAAACATATCAGCGCTTTTCTTAAAAAAAATAAGCGGCCTACTTTAGGCCATAGTTATTTCAACAGAGTCCATGCTGGGAATACTACTTAGTGATATCAATTGAACATGTTTGGGATATAGTATTCTACATTCTCCTTTAATGTGAGATTAAGAACAAATAGGGATGGTTTTCACTGCCGTAACTTTCTATAAATTAAACCTGATCAAATACGTGTGCGTTGGATTATTTCTTACCTTCCTGGGCACTCCATTGATGTGAAGCTTTACCATATATTTGCCACAGGGATTATATTCCGGTTCACCTCGTCTGTTCTGTGGATAGATTATGCTGCACACAGCCCACACACACATTCAGTTAGGATCCTGCGTCTTACACAATACTAACAACAAAAATGCAATGAATGCATCTATTTTCTCAGTAATTGAATCCAGAGGCCTATAGTTTGGTGAGACGTACCTGGTGATGAGCTTCTTGTTGTAGCGTCTCTCGTACGCTGCACTGATCGCTAGTGACGCCACGAAGGAACAGTCTGAAACTACGGTCTGGGATACAACAAAAAAACTATGGATTTATTACAAATGACAGGATGAATTTGTGCATACCAATACCAGTATAATTGCTGTAAAATCCTTGAAGCAGAGGTGGCACCATTTATTGGCTGAAGTAGCTCTTTATACCAGGACTGAGTTTAGAGACACAAAAAGGTTGTACTTCTATGGTCGCGTCCCAAATTATTTTGTCAGCAACATCCACACTCAACGTTCTAAGATCTGAGAGTTTCATCATCAATACATCTATTAAATGTATCCAGTATATTACTGGCTACACCTATTAAATTCCCTCCAGGTCTACATCCCTGTGGTCGGGGCTTCTCACCTGTTTGATGCTGAAGCTGGACACAGACAGGATCATGGTGGGGTTGTTGCAGATCTCATCTGGCCGGACCCAGCGGGAGAAAATGGCTTTCTGCTTTGGGGACAGGGCCAGCTTGCCCAGTTTGTCTCTGGTATTCACAAGAAAAGACAACCCACATTAACAAGCCAATATAATGATGCATGATTATAAACATTGTTTTTAATATCAGCAATACAATTGTATTGTTTATGCTAGCAATGCCATGTTCAGATGAAAAACCACTGGCAGTATAAAGCATACTAAAGTAGGAAGAACCGGAATGCTCCAAACAGCTGGACACATTGTCTTATCATCTAGAACCAAGATAATAATCCTTAACTACCCTTTAAAAACAATAAGATGTAATTTTATTATTACAACAAAAAGAAGAAAAGCCTTATCATACTGAACTTCTCTAGGGATCACCAATGCAGAAGTTAAAAAGATTTACATGTACAGTGCAGAAAATTAAACCCCTCTCTCATTGAACAATTACACCTTCTGATGACTATTTTTGAATGTTAATGTGGCATTCTCAAGGTTTAAGCTATAGTAAGTGACAAGGAAAAGTGTACATGTGTGAAACTTACGAGAAAGGCACAGGGAAAGCAAACCTCTCCTTCAGGTCCACACTCATGAAGGGTACGTAGGCAATGCCATTTATTGTGGATGTGCATCTGTGTCGGACAAAACAACAAACAATGCTAAACAATAGACATAACACATAGAGTCAAAAAATAGAAAAGAAGTTAAGCTGAGGTTAAACTAAAAAACTCTCTAAAGCTTGTATTACCTCTACAATGATAGACTTTAGGCAATAGAGAATCAAGTCCATGTAGAGCACATCGACTTAAGGTGCATGTCTCCTCAACAGCCACTAGGACAACTAGTACCTGAGCACCTCCATCTCCTCAGCAGCCATTATTAAGGTGAACTGGTACCTGAACACCTCGATATCAGCAGCCATTATTAAGGTGAACTAGTACCTGAGCACCTCCATCTCCTCAGCAGCCATTATTAAGGTGAACTAGTACCTGAACACCTCGATATCAGCAGCCATTATTAAGGTGAACTAGTACCTGAACACCTCGATATCAGCAGCCATTATTAAGGTGAACTAGTACCTGAACACCTCGATATCAGCAGCCATTATTAAGGTGAACTAGTACCTGAACACCTCGATATCAGCAGCCATTATTAAGGTGAACTAGTACCTGAACACCTCCATCTCCTCAGCAGCCATTATTAAGGTGAACTAGTACCTGAGTACCTCCATCTCCTCAGCAGCCATTATTAAGGTGAACTAGTACCTGAACACCTCCATCTCCTCAGCAGCCATTATTAAGGTGAACTAGTACCTGAGCACCTCGATCTCCTCAGCAGCCATTATTAAGGTGAACTAGTACCTGAACACCTCCATCTCCTCAGCAGCCATTATTAAGGTGAACTAGTACCTGAGCACCTCGATCTCCTCAGCAGCCATTATTAAGGTGAACTAGTACCTGAACACCTCCATCTCCTCAGCAGCCATTATTAAGGTGAACTAGTACCTGAGCACCTCGATATCAGCAGCCATTATTAAGGTGAACTAGTACCTGAGCACCTCCATCTCCTCAGCAGCCATTATTAAGGTGAACTAGTACCTGAGCACCTCGATCTCCTCAGCAGCCATTATTAAGGTGAACTAGTACCTGAGCACCTCGATCTCCTCAGCAGCCATTATTAAGGTGAACTAGTACCTGAGCACCTCGATCTCCTCAGCAGCATAGCGCTGTCCCTGCGTCTCACTGGACTGGACGGGTCTGACGGGCTGCGGCCGATCCTGGAGGGAGAAATCGGGCCCCAGGGGGAAGAACTGTCGGACTGGACCCACGGGGGCAGCACCATGGCAGGGCTTAGCTCCTGACGAGGGCCCGGGTCTGTCCTGCGGTTGGGATGGAGACACTTTGGGCTGGGACTCTTTGAGGCCTTCCGCCCTGAAGAGAAAACAGAGCAGTTTGGACACTGTATTAGGAGACACAGTCAGTCAGTCAGTTAACCCTGTAATCTATATATCTATGTGCTAACCCTGTAATCTATATATCTATGTGTTAACCCTGTAATCTATATATCTATGTGTTAACCCTGTAATCTATATATCTAGGTGTGTTAACCCTGTAATCTATATATCTAGGTGTGTTAACCCTGCAATCTATATATCTAGGTGTGTTAACCCTGCAATCTATATATCTAGGTGTGTTAACCCTGTAATCTATATATCTATGTGCTTACCCTGAAATCTATATATCTAGGTGTGTTAACCCTGCAATCTATATATCTAGGTGTGTTAACTCTGCAATCTATATATCTAGGTGTGTTAACCCTGCAATCTATATATCTAGGTGTTAACCCTGTAATCTATATATCTAGGTGTGTTAACCCTGCAATCTATATATCTAGGTGTGTTAACCCTGCAATCTATATATCTAGGTGTGTTAACCCTGCAATCTATATATCTAGGCGTGTTAACCCTGCAATCTATATATCTAGGTGTGTTAACCCTGCAATCTATATATCTATGTGTGTTAACCCTGCAATCTATATATCTAGGTGTGTTAACTCTGCAATCTATATATCTAGGTGTGTTAACCCTGCAATCTATATATCTAGGTGTGTTAACCCTGCAATCTATATATCTAGGTGTTAACCCTGCAATCTATATATCTAGGTGTGTTAACCCTGCAATCTATATATCTAGGTGTTAACCCTGCAATCTATATATCTAGGTGTGTTAACCCTGCAATCTATATATCTAGGTGTGTGAACCCTGCAATCTATATATCTATGTGTGTTAACCCTGCAATCTATATATCTAGGTGTGTTAACCCTGCAATCTATATATCTATGTGTGTTAACCCTGCAATCTATATATCTATGTGTGTTAACCCTGCAATCTATATATCTAGGTGTGTTAACTCTGCAATCTATATATCTAGGTGTGTTAACCCTGCAATCTATATATCTAGGTGTGTTAACCCTGCAATCTATATATCTAGGTGTTAACCCTGCAATCTATATATCTAGGTGTGTTAACCCTGCAATCTATATATCTAGGTGTTAACCCTGTAATCTATATATCTAGGTGTGTTAACCCTGCAATCTATATATCTAGGTGTGTTAACTCTGTAATCTATATATCTATGTGTTAACCCTGTAATCTATATATCTAGGTGTGTTAACCCTGTAATCTATATATCTAGGTGTGTTAACCCTGCAATCTCTATATCTTTGTCACACCAGCCTGAGGGTTACAACATGAGTGGGTGGGATGACAGAGGAGGAGTCCCTTACCGATCCAGAGCCTGGCGAGCCAACTGCTTCAGTTTACCCTGCAATCCCTGGTCAGACGTATCATTGGACTGATGGAACAGGTGATGGAAGAGAGGAAAGGAGAGATAGAGAGAGGGAAAAGGATATATTTATATATATATATATATATATATATATATATATATATATATAGAGAGAGAGAGAGAGAGAGAGAGAGAGAGAGAGAGAGAGAGAGAGAGAGAGAGAGAGAGAGAGAGAGAGAGAGAGAGAGAGAAAAGGAGAGACAGAGATCGATGTGAAAAGGGAGCAAGAAGACTTTAGGCTGTCAACCATGTATGAGCATGCATGTGAATTAAGACATTGTGTAGTTAGAGCTCAATTTGGTCTCCCACACAATTCATCAAAGCTCATCAGATGGCATTCACAATAGTTTTCCAATGTGTCTTGAGACACACATAAAAAAACATTTCATATAAAGAAGCTTCTTCATATAGACAAGCGTGCTCAAAATAAGTCATTGAAGGAAGGAGGCCTACTGTCTGGATGCACAGCTCCACAGCCTGTGTGTAGAGCTCAATGGCATCATCCCCGTTGCCCTTCTCATCCTCCTCAAAGGCCTGTGTGACCAGGAAGTGGGCACGCTCCAGATCCACTTGCTGCCTTGACTTCAGTGGGTCAGTATGCTGGGCCTGGACTGGGGGTGGAAGGTCAGAGACAGCATTGAAAGTTAACCCTTCCGTTGTCAAAATAAATATTTAGTTTGAAATGGCATGCCTTTGGCAGTTTCAGTTTCTTGTGGCTGTAATATCAGACAGAATTTATGGATGACCAGATATTACAGCAGAGCTGTTCCGTTCGGGACATACACAGATCCTTTAACGGCCAACATTGCTGTTATGGAATACTATTGTGTATTTCCCTGTCAGTTTTAACAAATCATACAGATGTTGGCGAAAATGTTTGTCTTTGATGTTTTGTCTTACTTATTTTACAAAGACAATCACGAAAGTCCTGGAAAATATTATGTATACCCTTCACAAGTTCGGTTAGAAAGTAGAGAATATCCAAGCATCAAATAAAGTTTCATATAAAAACATTTGAACCCCCCATTAATTTAAAGATCATAAGCCTGGTTATTTGGTTACTGGTTATAGTTATTTACATGTTTTGCCTATTTCAAAGCAATATATGGGGGGCAGCAATCTTCCAACTGGACTCACCGGCATTGTGGAGCGCCTGGACCCGGTCCAGGTACTCATTTATCTTGTCCTGTATACACTCCAGCTTGGATCCTGCCATACCTGCATAGATGAGGGCTTGAGCAGCCTCCTGCAATGTAACATTAAACTAGTATGAAGTGTAAAACTATTGGTCAAGTTCTGGAAGATTTGGTAACGAGAAGAAACCTTCAACAGAATGAGCCAAATTAAATGTGAATCATTTTCAGACTGGGATTTGAAGGGCGGAAAAACGACTTGCTTAATCGATCTATGGACCCACTGCAAAGACTAAGCATACACCCAGAGCTACCTACACCGCTACAACGAATGTACTTGTACAGATGTTTGGGAGATCAATTTAGTAAATGCAGGCAAATGGGGCCAATTCTACTGATGACATGTACGCAAAGTTGGCATTCCCTACTTATTAAATAGATTGTCAAAGAATTGTCTCAAAAAGGTCAAAGTTAGCGTCTTCGTTTCAGAAGCAACTCAGTCATGTCACTAACTTAACTAGCATAAGACTGGTGAGGATTAGTTAGTTGGCTAACGTTAGCCAAACTAGGGAACTAGCTAATATTAACTATTATACCTCAACAAACAGTGACGGGTAGAGCCAAACCTTGTAATAAAAGACAGCCTCGTTGTATTTTCCATTCTGGTCATAGGTAACAGCAGTTTTTGCAAATTTTATAGCGTCGTGCTCTAATGCTGTACAATCCATTGTCGATCCAGCCTATCCTAGTGGTAGTTAATATTACCAAGCCTTTTTCTTTGATGAATGTCAGCAGTTTACTCATTTGCTAAAGAGGAAAATGAAAAAGTATCAGCTACAACGTTAGCTGGAAACACAAATCTTACAATTGAATAGACATGAATGGCTTAACTGTCATAGTTGAGCTGGGTTAAGCGCACATATAGCAAAACAACAACCCTTCCGGTATATCAAAATGGGGGTGTTCCAAGTCGGCTACATTGAGGCAGCTCAAACCTCAGCACAACGTAGACAATTGTGGGAGCTCCAAAACGCTGCGGTCAAGAAATATGCAGTGTGTAGCGCTTTAGAACTGCTCAAATGGACTCAAATACGTTTTTGTTTGTCTGAGTCTTGTCATTCAAGAGTATTACTTAGCTTCACAAATAAGCCCTGGTTATAATATTAGCCGTGTTTTGTATTGATTTATATATAGATATTTAATAAGTATGTAAGTTCGAATTTCCAGTCAAAAATAACATACATTTTTTTTTCACGTTTACTACATGACTCATTAGATCAAATACTCAAAGAGAAGGTGTGATCTATATGAGCGGACTGGGCCCTGCAGTCAGCATTTCAAAAATCTAGGGAGGCCTGCTTAACACCAACCAATCAGGAGTGTTTCTGCAAGGAGGCAAAATACTACGTTTGGCAAAATACAGTTTAACAATACATTTAAATAAATTCACATAGTAAATATTTTTCATTATCTGAAATTGCAGTTTCCGTGTTTGTTGATCTCATATCAAATATTTCAATCACGTAACCTAGAAATGCCACATCATTTGGCTTTAGATATGGAGTAATCTTTTTATTCCGTAACAAATGTACAAAAACAAGTAGCTTTCAGGTTTCTAAAAGCATGTCATATATAAAATCCCAGGTATAATACAGTAATATCTTCTGTTGTTTATGAGGTGCATGCTCTAAGTCCCTGTCTCGGTAATGCTTCCATCTGCTTTCAACTCCTGGACATTGAGTTAGGAAATGTGCTGTCATAAGTTTTAAGATGGTATTACTTTTGTCATAGTTCAAACTTGTTTACAAAGGTCTTATTACTACTATCAAGTCTTACTCCACAGTAAAAATCCATGTGCATAATTTCCCTGATTCAAATGAGTAATGTTGTAGTCATGTAACATTGTTGAGAAAAGTGCTATACAAGTACATGTTTATTATAATTAGAAGGCTAGTATCACACATTTAGTAACAATGAAAAGAGGTGGTAGGCAAACAAATAATATTTATCTAAATATTAATCTTACCATCCTAATACAATGTCAAGTCTCATACTAAAAATGCTGTCCAAAAAGATAGACCTAGCTAACAACGTTTGGATCTATTCTTCATTGCCCTAACATTTAATTAAAAACAGAACATTCATAGACAGGTATACTAAGAAACAACAACAACAACTTAGAGTAAGCAGAATCACCTTTTTTCTGCTGAAAAAAACATGTATTGGAATGCAGTTAAGTGTAAAACAACTAACCAGCTTGAAAAAAGCATACATCATATTGTAAAGTTCTTTTGATTTGTATTTCTGTACGAAATCCTACTCGTGACCACACAGTGGCTAAAACCAGACCCTTGCAGATCGCCTATCTAGAACTTAAAACGTCGCAAAAAGGAAATGTTGACACAAGCAGAGTTTGGAAATGTACAAAGTCCAGACAGCCCATTCTGCCACACAAACGATGACCGCTGCAACCTGATCATAGCTTTTATTTATCTTTAGGAGCCTGCTACCAGGTCTGCTGGGAACGTCAGTCCTCAAACCCAAACTCACCATTGCAGGGTTACTCTTCAAACCCAAACTCACCATTGCAGGTTTAATCTTCAAACCCAAACTCACCATTGCAGGTTTAATCTTCAAACCCAAACTCACCATTGCAGGTTTAATCTTCAAACACAAACTCACCATTGCAGGGTTACTCTTCAAACCCAAACCCAACAATTGCAGGGTTACTCTTCAAACCCAAACCCAACATTGCAGGGTTACTCTTCAAACACAAACCCAACATTGCAGGTTGAAGTACATTAACATTAAAATGTAGAGCTTTAAGTCTCTTATTGGAGTAGTTATAATAATAATAATAATAATAATAATAATAACAATCATAATAACAATAACACATAGGATTTATAAGCGCCTTTCTAGAAACTCAAGAACACGGTGCTGGGGGGAAGCAATGCAAAGTAAGTGTGTTTTGAGACGGGATTTGAAAATGTTAGTGGAGTCAGAGTTCCAAATGGCTGAGGGGAAGGGAGTTCCAGGGAATCAGGGCAGCAGCGCCGAGTGCTCTGTCCCCGATGGGGTAGTCTGGTTTTATGGGTGGACCAGAGGAGAAGGAGTGGAGGGTACAAGAAGGTGGTAGGCCATTCATAAACTTATGGAACAATAAGGACAACGTAAAAGTAATCTTAGTGCGTGTAACCATTTTCTTTCTCTCCTATTAGGGCTCAACATGAGCTCCTGTAAGTATCCTGTTAATGTTTAAAAAACGTCTAGAAAACATGCTAACATATAGGTTCCAAATACTTGATAATAAAAAGGCGTTAACATGTGTCTAGAACCTCCTGCGTCTGCCTCTCGGCCTCCCCCGGCCACGGCCACGCTTGGGGGTGGAGCTCTTGCTTAGTGTTGTCACCTCTATGTGCTGCTCCCGCACAGTCTGGCTGGCCTCCCCTGAATCCAGCCTCCCTTCCTTAACCAGAAGAGCATCATTTTGCAATGTTTGCTTGCCTCCTTCCTTCTCACCTTCCTCCTCCATGTTTACATGGTCAATTTCAACCATCTCCACTTCGGCTTCCATGTCTTGCTCGCTGAGTCTCTCCTCCATTTCTAACTGCTGCTCCTGTTTCTCTTGCTCTCCTTTTTCTTCGTCAGTGCGGGCTCCTCCAGGCTTGGCACTTGCCATTGCCTGCTCCAGTTGAAGCCGATACTGCTCAGCCTCCTGCTCCTTCTGCCTCAGCTGCTGGCAGTAGTCCTGGGCTTTGCGGTTGGCCTCCTGAAGCTGCCGCTGTAGCTGCTCACGGCTGCCCTTGGTCCTCTGGAGGAAAGAGACAAAGTTCACACTGTTGGAAGGACTGGTTAGACTTTAGGCAATGGAACAACCGCAAAACATTTCAAATGAACATGCAGTCTTCTTAAATGCTTGCGTTTTAATGGTGATGGCAGACCTTGTCCTTTGGGCTGGTTTGATTTGCTGTTGGCTCAGTCTTTCTCTTGCAGCTGGGCTGCTGAATCTCCTCCCCCAATGCCCCCTCTTCTATGGCATTGGCTGGCATGGCCACGACTGTAGATAGGACACAAGACAGAGCACAATGTCAATTACAGACATCAACTATAATGTCAAATGAGGAATATATCTAAAAACATATTCTAAATTCAGATAGTTTGGTTTACATGTATCTTTCACATGCATGTTCATTAAAGTTTGCAGATCCATTTTTAAAGTACAGAGAATTAGCATACTTCAAAGATTTGTCAATTACAATGGGGATAATCTTTTTTTTTTTCTCTCCAGAGTGAAAAATGACAGTACCATCTGAAACACAACACTAATAGAAAGGTTACCTGAAACCAAAACAAACTACTTTTTTGAAGAGATCTTAGAAAGGATGTGCCTTCCCCATATTTGTTTAGTGTTGCTGAACCAAAATCATAGAATTCCAATCTGCCTTTTCTGAATACTTAAGGATATGTTATGTTGGGTTATGTCCACTTAATTCCAGAACATATGTATAGTGTGTCGATTTAACTGCTTACTTTGCTGGCCCTGTATGGTGAAAAAGAATTGCTGGCTAAGTCCTGGTGGATGCATGTTTCCGTGCTGGTCTGTCACAATGGTGATGACCCTCTGACCCCCCTCGTCCACCACATGCTGGATGACGGAATCCACAGAGTCGGCTGCTATCTCATCCTCCAACTTGCCTGAAGGAAAGAGACATTATTATTTCCTAACACATGAGTAGAAATAAGAAAAGCCGATCAAGCCAGGTCCACACTTAAACTGTAGACGTCCTGTAATTATGGTTACTACCTGATACTCATGGTATTTTCCTACCATGCCTTTTTGCTTTGTCCAGTCTTTCCACACTTTTACCCACTATTATCAGGCTTTTTTAACATGGTTAATGCAGCTGTGGCCGATGTGTCGTGTCAAACTCTGTTTCCCCGTCCACATCTGTTTTCCCCCCAGCCCCCCCCCCCCCCCCCCCCCCGATCCAAACAGTGAAGGAAGCCTGTATTGACAACAAGCTCCCCCCCAAGATGCTGTGCTCGTACCACTGAGGTACTATAGAGAGTGCTAAGGCTCAAAACTAACTTCTTTAGCGAGTTTTATACGTTGTATTCTAGAAGAGAAAGGCAATTTCATGACTGTCTAGATACATTTTCAAAATGGGGTAACATGTTTTGTTTTGGGGTAATGCGTTTTTTATGTCTTTATTAACACAACCAACTACTGTTATTTCTATCAATAAATAACATTATATTTGTGAGAAAGTTTTCATTTTGAATTTTGTAGACTTTTGGAATAAATGTGTGCTCATTCACATAACTGCGATTTTAAAGGTGAACTATAAGAGAGCTCTGTTACTATAAGAGAGCAGAGAATGTTACTGTCAGATACTGTTCTCCCTATGATCAATAGGAAACAAATCTCACACAATTTTTTTGATCTGCTAATTACATTTTTTTTTATCTACTAGCATGGCCATGCTTATTAGATGAAACACAAAGTTAATGTACTCAAGAATATAAAGCAACAACAAGTATCTATAGGATGCTGGTTTTCATAGCAAATATCAAGATGCCAATGAGGTTTTTGACATGTTTATTCACAAAATAGTTAAATAAAAAAAATCTAAGCCTCCTACCTTTTGTGGTCTTGGTAGTGTTTGTGAACAGGTCGGGGAAGTTTGCTACTTCACTAGCAGGGATGATGTACTGGGGCTCCGGGTTCATGTTCACTTGATTTAGCATGCCATCCTGGAGAAAGAGAGGGCCATGTTATTTAAAACTTTCCTCCACATATTGTGAGGCAAAGTTTTGTAAGTTAAGACCCTGTGGTTCAACAGAGGGATGGGAACCTTTAATGCCCTGCAATCAATCAATCAATCAATCAATCTATTAACCTCATCCAATCAGCTGTAGCAACAACGTACCTCCTGTTTTTTTTAAAGGACCATATCTCCATGAAAAACAAATGTAGACTTTCACTCTTTACCTGTAACAGTATCATAAGCTCAGTGTTGCTGGTGTCCATGGCAATGTCAAAGGGTGTCTTGTCAAATTTGCTGATGGAGTGGACGTCAGCTCCGTATTTAAGCAGAAGCTCTGCTGCCTCTCTGTGGCCATGCTGGGCAGCCCAATGAAGAGCAGTCATCTTCAGCATATCTTTAGCGTTGATGTCAGCCCCACTCTAAACAGGGGGATGAGGAAACAGATGGACCTGTCATTTTGTTACTGTCTGTGAGAGTATGTTTTGTGGTTTTATTTTCAGACTAATATGGCAGCCGGGATCCCCCAGGGGTCAATTATGGGGCCTTTTCTGTTTAAATAGCAATATCGCCTACAACTCATACAGATAACACTCAAATATACATCGCTTTTTCACCTAATGACCATTGGCTATAGATTCACTATGCCATGAGCAAGTCAATAACTGGATGTGCCAGAACTTCAGCTAAATAAAGAAAATTTTTTGAGTCAGACCTAAATCTCAACATCCACATCCCTTGATGTACTATCCATGTGCGTTCTTACCCTGACCAGGAGCTCCACAATACTCGTGTGGCCCTCAGTAGCAGCCATGTGGAGTGGGGTCCTGTCCACCTTGGTGCGGGCGTCCCTGCTGACGCCTGCCCGGAGCAGCACTTCAGCAGTTGAGTGGTGGCCATACTGAGCGGCTAAATGGAGTGGTGATGTCCCTAGCTACAGCCAAAACAATTTATATAATTTTATGAGAAAACATATTCTCTGTTAGCGCCAAGGAATCCTTTATTTTTACCAGTTTTTTGGCAAAATGGACTTCCATAATTTCTGAAAAAACATTGAAAAACCATGGCGTAGCATAATACTGCTTTAAAAAGCTTTTTGTCTTTGGAATGCTATATGGAAGACAAAACAACGCAAGTGAAAGGCAAGGTTACAGTGTTGCATCAACCCTTGCTCAAGCCGTTGACCACTTGCAAAGTGCTTTTAATGTTGTCCGGAATACCTTCTCAACTGAAACTCGTTCTCAGTGCTGATGAACTATTAAAAACAACATGAGCTTGGACTTATGTAAAAGGGATTCACAACACTATATGGGAGCATTTTAACTGTGTAGATGAGCACACTTTATTATAATGTGTGAAGGATTTTCAGTGGTGTATGTAAGCGTATAACGTTTCAGTTGTTTGTGTGAGAGTGTTTTAGATGTATATGTAAAATAATTTCACCTTTATGTGTGTGTGGTTTTCAATATAGTGAAAAGTGAATTAGTTTTGTTTCATATGTGTATGAGAGAGGAAAAGTATATGCATGGTCATTCAGAATATTGTCCCTAATGGCCCCCCATATATTATGGCGTTATTATGACTTCATAATTATTGCAAACTTACCCAGTCAGTTGTGAAGGGTGCTCCATTAACCATGAGAGTTTTAACATCATCATCCTGTCCAGACCTTGCTGCTTCCAGAAGCCGCTTTCCAAGATCCACCAGCGACATCTATTGGGAAAAGAGGAGGATTTAAATAGTGTAGTTTAAGTTCCCATTGTATGAAAACCTTATGGGGATAGTTAAAAGTTTGGGGACATAAGACATGTTCCTACTTACCCCTAGTCAAAAAATCAATATCAATCTTATGATTTTGCATCCAATAATGAGTTGTTTGATGAGTAGGTAAGTAAATATAGCCTACTAGCCTGTAAGGGGTAGCATGGCTCCATCAAAAGTGACTAAATACACCACAGAAAAACTCCAAAGCTGTGCTATGTACATCTTACATCCTCTGTAATTTATACGTGTAGAAACACGTTGTTAGGCAGGCTCACTACAATAGGGTCGATTGTGTATCTGTTCTGTTGTGATATAGCCATGCTAGCCCTTAACGATGGCTTACAGTCTTTGTGCTAAGCGAGGCTACCTTTACCTACCTACTTAACTAAATAAATCATTATTGGACGTACAATCATAAGATTCATACCGATCATCTCGTCTGACTAGCTGTAAATAAGAACATAGCTTATTTTCCAAAAAGTTGAACTGTCCCTTTAAGGATAGTTCCTCCCTCTAAAGAGTTAAAGAGCCAAATGTTTAATGGCCAACTGCTACATCAGACTGATGACGACTTTCAAAGCGTTTCCACATCTTTTTGCTGAAAAAGTGACCTAAATTTGTCTTATAAGTGACAGCACAATGGTTATTGTTGGTATGATTGCCAAACTCCATATAAATTTAGGATTTTATTTTTGAATTTAAAACATGTAATCACTGTAATGCATCACCCCTGTTCCATGTACACGAGAAAACTGGTTAATTGTCAATAGCTAGTGTACAATCATGAAATTCCTGTCATACACAATTCAACATCCCTTGTCTTGTATACGGGCGGTATTTTTGTGAAATAACACTATACTGATTTTTTATCAATATTTTCCCATGAACAAACTGGTTAAATGTCAATAGCGTCCTCAATATGGGGTGTACAATCATGAAATTCCTGTAATGCACCATTCAACCTCCCTTGTCTTGTGTACAGGCATTGTTTTTGTGAAATAACACTTTGCTGATTTTTAATCAATATTTTCCAATGAAAAAACAAACGCCCGTACACAAGACAAGGGTGGTTGAATGGTGCATGACAGGAATTTCATGTTTGTACACTTTCGTGAGGAAGCTATTGACATTTAATCTGGGTTTTTTTTTTCATAGGAAAATATTGATCAAAAATCAGCAAAGTGTTACTTCATAAAAATAACTCCTGTTAACAAGAGAGTTCAAAGATCCATGGCAGTCATAACATGTTTGATAATAAAGCAAAACAAAGCAGGAATAATCCATTTCCAACAACAGGAATTATTGTTCCGGCCCTTTTGAGATGGTCCCTATTCGAATATGTTACCGACGTAGACATATTCAGACAAATCTATCTCCCTCTTTTTTAAACGCAATCGATCGGGTAAACTATTGTCCGTACACTGTTTGTCCTTATCCCCTGATTCAAATGAAGCCGTTGCAAACATCTTGAGACTTTACGTTACGAAACTATTGACGTTTCAAATCTGAAAATCGAATGTCGAACCAACTTCACCGAGCTTTTAGGTGCACCTCAAGAGAAAAAGTGAATTAATTTACTACATTCCCTGTGCCGCTCATTCACTGTACCTGTATGGCATTAACAACATTGAAAATAGCTGTCGGAATGCAGGGTCTTTTTTTTAACTAATAAAAGTTGCATGCATTTTGTGCGTCATCCAATTATTGTTTATAAACAGTGGTGTCTAAAATCGCTTTCTAGTATAAGATTGAGACAGCAAAGCTAACTGTCGTCCTTAAAATATTGTGCTTGCGATATTTTCACCCCAAAAATTGTTTTGCATACAATACATTTTTTAATAATTTACATAACGCCACCATCCCCCCTGACATGTTAATGGTGTTGCAACACTGACACCAAAGATAAAAGTCTACAAATATTTGTGAGAGAATGACAAACCTTTTCACTTCTTCTTATGGATCATGAAGGCTCCTTTTGATGATGTCAGTTATTTTCTCACGCTCATATTGAATGTGACGTTCCAGCTTGTCTAGCATGTAGACGTAACGCCCGACCCCACTAACTGCATTGACGTTATCGCAGATACGGGTACTCTAATGTATTCCTAGTCTCCGCCTCCTACGGGAGGCTGTAGTAATGTGCAGTTGGAGTCGAGGAACGAGGAAGGAGAAAAGGAACCCGCAGTTCACGTTTTTACCATGGGAGGCAGCATTTTGACTTCAAATCTGACTGAATCGTCTCGTTTCAGCCCTAGTTTTCAGGGGCAGATCTACCGGGGTGGCATAGGGTGGCCTTTGCTACCCTGACAAAATGCCTTCCCACCCCAGCTGCCACCCCAATTATTAATCGTGATCAAATAGTTAAAAAAATAAACTATTATATTCTAGATACTGACGATTCATTCGAGTTTGCATGAGTCAAAGTTCAAACCTCAAATTTAAATCTGGAACCATGTCGGTTATCCCTCCAGTGAAAAAGGGTTCAGCCGCCCGTTGCCTCTCGCCTCTTGCAATCAGTCACCATGGAGTTTCATCAGCATCATTTACTGGACCAATGCACATTATACACGTTATAGGTCTGCTTATCACGCTAAGTAACACTCATTTAACTCTTCTTTTATTGTGTTCTCTGGGCATTTTCTGCTTCCCTTTTGGGTATTTCTTAACCCCATAGTGTGCACTGGCCCGGCCCCGGGCCATCTCTTACTATTTTTCAGTCCAAATATTTCCTTCGCCTATTGTCTTATCCCCATACCTTTCGGTGCTTGCCTCAGTGCTGGAGTTGGTGTAAAATGAAGATTATAGTGTTGGTGTTTTTTGGTGAAAGACTCCATAACCTTTTTAGCTCATCTAAACAGCCATATTACACCAATTATATTAAGCTCTTTGTAAGTGATGCTAACAATGCCAAATATATTGCTATTTGCCAACAATGCTACATTTAGCTAATGACAACGATGCTATACGTTTTACTGTTTGCGCAAGCAGTCTGTAGGCAGGCAGTGTGTTACCGTGCGTGTTGACGAATAGCGGCTGCAAAGTGGTAGACAGACCTTTCCCAGTCTGCAATGTTTTTTAGTAGAGTCTGACTATAGTGCCGAGGAAGGAATGAGTCCGGAAATAATTGCATTTCTCGACTCGAAGTCTATTTTTTTTTTTTTATGGGTTTTTGTTTAGATGCCTGAAATAAGGTCTGTGGTCAACACGAGCTTAAGAGATTTCCACGTTTTATTTTACGACATAAAATACACCAGTAAATAATCCACTTGTGAATTTCGAAGCTTTTACATGTCTTAAAAAAAGGCAGCTGCAAACAAGTAACTAAATGAAACTACAGAGGTTGTCGGGGGTAAGCATGCAAGATAAAACTACAAATTGGAAGCTCAGTAGTGGTGACGTTAAAGTCGTGGGACTTGTAGTTCGTTTTTAGCCTAAATGTCTGGTCTGTGATTGAACCCATGGCGATGCCACTTCCGGGTTGGCCTACCTACACAGATACGTCATTGGGTGCAACAGTCCGGAACCACCACCAGAGATAAGAGAACACCATCACCCATAATGCATTCTATTCTGGAACATACGTAAAGACGCCATGTCCATAATTAGCATCTCTTCCTTAGCAAATGTTAAAAGGAAACGTGACAGTTGTTGTTTGGGTGTTTTTAAGAAAAACGGAAGGAAGACAGGTTATTTAAACGGTACATTAAAGGAGAGTACTTGAAGTCGAGTTCAGCGTAGTTGTTGGCCGCGATGGAGGCGGTCCCCCGAATGCCGATGATCTGGCTAGATCTGAAAGAGGCTGGAGACTTCCAATTTAGCCCGTCTGTTAGGCAGGTAAGCTGGGTGGGGTCGGATTGGAGAAACCAGGCATAGCAGGAAACGCTCTGTCTGGATCAACATTTGTCAAACCGAATAACGTTAGCTAGCTGTTCACTTTGGATTGGTGTAACCTAGTTTTAGCTAGCAACTACTACTAGTAGATTCATTGCACCCAACTTGGCTAACGCGTTAGCTAGATACATTAATTTCCAAAATTACATCTCATCGTTGGCTAAGAAGCTAGCTCGCTAACTTTAGTCTAAGATAAAGTTCCTGAATCTCTCCCAATGCTACAAATGAAAGGCTTTGTGTTACTTTACTTTATAAAGTAATAGAAACAATTGTGGATATCTGTTTTTTACATGCATGTGAATAACTGCCAGGTAGCTGGTTGGAGGAGCTGTAACGATCATTGTTGTGAAAACTTAGCTTGGTCAATTGCCCTAGCACAGTGTGTCTTTGTCGAGATGGTTAAATATAAACAGACAGAGATAGTGACGCAGACATCCTGTAACTTGAACTGTCATTATGAGCTATCCTTTGCCCATGATATCTCATTTTCCAATACGCCAATATCTGGCTTATTTATGTTCCATATTGGGTTGCGTTGAGTAAATGCCTGTGCGTTGAGAGAGGATAGGACGTCAAATCTAAAGGACTACTAGATTAACGTTTCCGAATGGTTTCATGTATGGTTTTATAGCACGAAGTGAAGTTCATGGAGCAAATTAACCTAATCCTCAATCATGTCCTTTTTATATGGAGACATTTTTAAACGTATCTGCTGCAAGTGGATGTAAGGCCCCAGCCAGCCTGCCCTGCCCTTGTTTGGGCTGTATCAAGGGCCCACAATGGGCAGCCTGCGCAGGACCCATGATCATTTGCTCATTGGCAAATGGTTTGTCCTCAGTGCTGGGCCTGCGCGGGCGGCCCTAGCTGAGTGTGTGCTGCCCACTGTGAACCCTCATAAAGCCCACATGTTGTGGGGGCTCCTCTGACTGTGCCCTTCACGGGCCCCTACTAATTTAATACTCCATTGTGTGAGAAAAGCTTTCTATTGAATAAGGTGACCATCTTTAACAAAAAAAAAAGAGAACAAGATTGGTAGTAAAGCATATAAAATGTGAAAAATAATTCAGTTAACCCTTAAATAACACATAATTACCTACTTATTCTATCCTTTATTTAACCAGTCCCATAGAGAGATATATCTCTTTACAATGGAGCCTTGGCCAATAGGAAAACATCAGCATAAAACATTAGAACTTACGTAAAACAATAAAACAAGCAACATAAACATTAAAACAATATGCGATTCCAATCTTTGTTTGTTAATGACGATGGAGGGATCATTAAAAAATAAAATGTGTGTATGTATTTATTTTATTAAATCATTACAGGCCACACAATAGTCTGGAAAAGAAGCAGTATTATTACTAGTGATGTTATTAGTGATGTCATGTGCATTATATGTGGGTAGGCTGCGCCGGCCATTATGATATTTACAACCGACTTGGGGTTGTGTAGTCCGTCTCTCTGCTTGAGTGTTTGATACTTGGCCCGTATTTTAATGTGGCTAAATAGGACTGGCACTGTTCCAGCTCCTGGTGTGATAAGATGGTTAAGTCACATGGAGGTTAGGTTTGAGTTCAGCAGGTTAATCCAATAGGAAGGTCATCATAGTTATAACTCTTAACAACCTTCCTCTAACATGAGCTGTTGAAAGTGAGTAATCAATAGGTCTTCGATGGTACTAGTTAATGATTTCGTCTTGCATGCAATATCCTATCCAGTTGTATCAAAATAGTATAACCAATTAGTACTTAAGACTTCAGAATGACTGTATGAAAAGCAACTGGAGACGCACTACAATAAAATGTGAGAACAATCAGAAGATCTCGGATAAAAGCATCTAAATTCAGCTGTTCTTATCCGATTCTGACATCACACCGCACGTTTACACACACACACACACACACACACACACATACATACATTCCAATATTGTCTGCTCTCTCTCTTTCTCAGTTCATCCTAAAGAACTATGGAGAAAATCCGGACAATTACAACGAACAGCTCAAGAAACTGGAGGCATTGAGACAGGTAGCCAGTGAGAGTTATTATTTTATTCCCCCAAAAAATTCAGCGATTAAAATGCCCTTTAGAGTAAGTTTATGGATGAGATAACCATGTCATGTTTTAAATCAATGATCATGGCAGGCTATTGGTATAGTGTGTATTTACTTCATGTTTTAAATCAATGATCATGGCAGGCTATTGGTATAGTGTGTATTTACTTCATGTTTTAAATCAATGATCATGGCAGGCTATTGGTATAGTGTGTATTTACTTCATGTTTTATTAGAGCGCTGTAAATGTAACACGGGACTTTGAGGGATGCAGCACACTGAGGAAATACTTTGGCCAGCTGCACTACCTCCAGACGCGTGTCCCTCTGGGTCCAGGCCAGGAGGCAGCCGTACCCATCTCATGGTATGGGCACATGCATTATAACTTACATTTACAAATGAATCCAGAAAATCCTGTTCAAATAATCATTTTCACCAAATTAATCCATAAAATCCTGTTCAAATAATCATTTTCACCAGATTAATCCATAAAATCCTGTTCAAATAAACATTTTCACCAGATTAATTCATTAAGCTAACCTCTCTCCCTCAATAGGACTGAGATTTTCTCTGGGAAGACTGTCACCCATGATGACATCAGCTACGAGCAGGCTTGTATCCTCTACAACCTGGGTGAGTTGGACAGGGATAACATGTGAGAGCTTACAGTTTGGAGCATTACAAATCATAAACAATATCATCCCATTACTAGAACGTTTTTTAAATTTATTTTGTAGTCAGTCGCCATGAGATTGGTAGTTTTGACTGCAAACATTGTAATTGTTTAAGTTACGGGAGGGCTTCTTTTATAAGCTATGCTTTTTGGCCTCCCGCTTCAACTAATGTTTTGCTCTTGTGCTCTGTATACACTAAAATGTAATTAGTTGAATAAAAAAAGAAAAATAAGTTCCTCAAAATGTACTTTGTCTCTCCAATACTGCGCATAATAGACTTATTTGTAATATTTAAATAGTTTTGTTTACCCTGTTTGTTATATTTGCAGCTCCCTCTGCTGGGCGTATTGTGTTTGCTTACCATTGGACTGTAAAAAAACCCACAACCTGCATGTGCTCCTTTCAGGGACACAAAGATTTAGATTCAGTTCACTAAAGGTTACATTGTATTTAGGATCAAAGGATACCTTTCTCTAGTCTAGAAAATGGTAGACGTGTAGTTAAGAACACAATTGTATTCCACACCATTGTCTGAGCAGATTTTATTTAGTTGTTTTTCCAGGTAAATATTGATTTTGACAGATTTACTGCCTTTAAAATTAGATAAATATTATATGAAAAAGAAAAGACTTTCATATGGAAAAATAGTAACTACGATACTATGAGATCACTTACATCTTTGCTTTTTGATTAACAGTGTGTATATCACTTATAACCACTCACCCCACGCTATCCATCTGACCATATCTGACCATGGCCAACACAGCGACAGGGGCCCTAATTCCAGCAGGAAACTGTTTTTGTGTTTTGTTCTGTAGGAGCCCTCCACTCCATGCTCGGGGCCATGGATAACAGAGTGTCTGAAGAGGTAAGCTAAAGCTACAAATCCATTTTTATTTGCAAGGCTTGGTTTGACGTCACTGCTCAAACTATTCAACTGGAGATGGACAGAGGTTCAGAGCCAATACCTAAACCATTTTAGACCTAGGCAACCACCCAGTTCAAACTTGATTTTGGTCTTGGTGTGAGAAGTTCATCATGGGTTTTCCACCTCTGGTCTTACCCATCGTCTGGCTGGGCTATGGTCTGGCGGGCTATGGTTTGGCTGAGTAGAAATATTTCCCTAATTATTAGGGTTTTATATTTGAGAAATTTGCACCCTGAATAACATTTGGTAAATGTGGAGAATTTGCTGCTGCTTCCTTGCCGTCTCTGACTTGCTATCTCGTTCATTGTCCTTACTTCTCCAAGGTGGCTATTTAGCACCTGCCTGTCCACACTTATCTCTCTTCTGATTGTAAAGTACGTTTTTGTAAGGTGCAATCTAAATAAAGTTTAATATTATGATATTATATGACAAGTTGTATTGCCATGGTTGTTTTTTAACAATTCACTTTATGCCAGCATATTAAACAGAAAAAAAGAGGTGTCGTTTTAGTTAGCAGGTTAAGATTTTGTCCAATTGAAATAATTACAAAAGACAAAGAAAAGAGTATATAAATAATCTGATGAGCTCAGTTTAGGAGCTTTTGATGCCAAATTGTTACCAACTTCAAGCCAACCTTTCAGCCACTGTTTTTTCACCCTATTTACTATTCGGACTATTTCTACCTGAATCTTCCCTTTTTGTTTCAATGTGAACTTGACAAGGGTTTTCTCAAGGGTAAATGATCAGCTGATGGTACACAAGAGTGCTGTCTTTCCAATAATGGCCTCGATTGTCCGGCTCAGATAACTCTGGGCAAGCCTTTTTCCCCTTCAGTGTTCAGCCATATCTTTTGTTTTTCTTCCAGTTTTGCATCCTTCTTTAATCTTCTTCTTCATCTTCTTCTTCTTTAGGGAATGAAGGTGTCTTGTACCCACTTCCAGTGCTCTGCAGGAGCCTTCTCCTACCTGAGAGACCACTTCAGCCATAACTTCAGTGTGGACATGAGTCATCAGATCCTAAACCTCAACATCAACCTCATGCTGGTACTGGACTGACCATGCGTCAAAGAACATGCACGTACCACATGGAAACATTGGATATCACACACACATGGAACCCTTTCAAAACACACACACACACACACGGAACCGTTGGATATCTCACACACACACACACACACACACACACATGGAACCATTGGATATCACACACACACACACACACACATGGAACCATTGGATATCACACACACACACACACACACACACACATGGAACCATTGGATATCACACACATAAAACCATTGGATATCACACACATAAAACCATTTGATATCACACACACACATAAAACCATTGGATATCACACACATAAAACCATTGGATATCACACACACACATGGAACCATTGGATATCACACACACACACATAAAACCATTGGATATCACACACATAAAACCATTGGATATCACACACACACATGGAACCATTGGATATCACACACATAAAACCATTGGATATCACACACACACATGGAACCATTGGATATCACACACATAAAACCATTGGATATCACACACACATAAAACCATTGGATATCACACACACACATGGAACCATTGGATATCACACACACATAAAACCATTGGATATCACACACACATGGAACCATTGGATATCACACACACACATGGAACCATTGGATATCACACACACACATGGAACCATTGGATATCACTCACACATACATGACTTCAAGTTGTTTTCCTCTGTGTTGTCCACCAGGGCCAGGCCCAGGAGTGTCTCCTGGAGAAGTCCATGCTGGACAATAGGAAGAGTTTCCTAGTTGCCCGCATCAGTGCCCAGGTGGTGGATTACTACAAGGAGGCCTGCAGGGCCCTCGACAACTCTGACACGGCATCCATGTTGGGAAAGATCCAAAAGGACTGGAAGAAACTGGTCCAAATGAAGATCTACTACTTTGCTGCTATAGCCCATGTAAGCACAGCATGTTAACCTGTGTGCCATTTTTGTCATTGGTCACCACAGTGTTTTGCTGAGTACCACACGCACACACACACACACACACACACACACTAATGATCTTCCTCTCTCTTCAGCTGCATATGGGGAAACAGGCCGAGGAACAGCAGAAATTTGGCGAGCGGGTATTGCCTTCAGCTTCCTCTTGTTTATCCTTTTTATTCTTTTTGTGTACTTGACCTCTCAGTCCCTCTTGTTGTTTTGTTTTGAACAGTTGGCTTACCTGCAAAGCTCCTTGGACAAGCTTAATGAAGCCATCAAGCTGGCAAAGGTTTGTGATCCAATTTCAGCTTGAAGTCATTGTAATCGCCTCTTGCGTCTTCTATGTACTAACTTTTGCATCTTCCACAATTCCCTCCTTGCCCACTTTTTTCATGTTATGCTGGCACATCCAAGCAGGGCCAGCCAGATAGTGTGCTAGAGGCCTTGAGGTTCACTATGGACGTCATTGGGGGGAAGTAAGTAACGTTTATCTCAATACACTATGAATACATTTTTCATTTTTTCAGAAACATGTCTTTGTAAACATTATTTTCAGGAATAGATGCAGTTAAATTGAGTTTCAGCAATAGATCCACTATTCCATTTTTTAAAATAAAAATGTCTCTTCATTCCATGGGTCTCATGTTCATCTACTTTTTACCTGTTGAACGTTCAGCATTTTATTTAGGAAGTCAATGGAGTAATTAGTTCCAGTTTATGTCCTGTTTGTGTACATTTAACTGCTTGGTTCACCAGTTACTTTCCACTTTATCCTTTATCCTGCAGGTTCAATGCAGCTAAAAAGGACAATGATTTCATTTATCACGAAACAGTCCCTTCATTAGAGACGCTGGCTTCAGTCAAAGGTAATGATAGTTTGCTTCTACTATTATAACTACCTCTTTAGTCTCCATTACTATGCTGGAGTTACTAGAAGCAGAAGAAGTTTTGCATATTGCTTCACTAATCAAAACGTGTCTAAAAACAAAGACTTGAATGCTCACAGCAGGGTAGACACAGATCATTCGATGGAATAAATCTTAAGTCAAAACATAACTTACGGAACACAATATCCGTTAGCTTGAAGAGCACAAACAAAAAACCTAATTTGTAGGAAGTGAGTAAACGTAACAATGGTAATGACCAGTAGTGCATCAGCAACGTAAGGGATGAGTACCAATGGTGCATCAGCAACGTAAGGGATGAGTACCAATGGTGCATCAGTAACGTAAGGGATGAGTACCAATGGTGCATCAGCAACGTAAGGGATGAGTACCAATGGTGCATCAGTAATGTAAGGGATGAGTACCAATGGTGCATCAGTAATGTAAGGGATGAGTACCAATGGTGCATCAGTAATGTAAGGGATGAGTACCAATGGTGCATCAGTAATGTAAGGGATGAGTACCAATGGTGCATCAGTAATGTAAGGGATGAGTACCAATGGTGCATCAGTAATGTAAGGGATGAGTACCAATGGTGCATCAGTAATGTAAGGGATGAGTACCAATGGTGCATCAGTAATGTAAGGGATGAGTACCAATGGTGCATCAGTAATGTAAGGGATGAGTACCAATGGTGCATCAGTAACGTAAGGGATGAGTACCAATGGTGCATCAGTAACGTAAGGGATGAGTACGGATGAAAAGAATAGCGTAATTGTAGTAAAACCTAATAAAAGCCTAAACTGAGCTAACTGCTTGCTTGTAAAAGAAAGTTTTTGGGAGATTGTGAAATCAGCTTCTCTCATAATGTTTGTGCTAGACAACTGTATATTTCCTGCTGAATTAAATGAGGAAAACCTCTACCCATGACCCTGAGAGCAAAAATTAACCTGTACAGGTTCATGACTGCTAGACATGACTGTTTGGCTAAGTTCTGTCAATATACTTCCATTTCATGGTCTGTTTAGCATAGTTAGTCACAGTGATTGCCGTTGGCACTGTGTATGACACACAATGAATAGCTCCACATAGCACCTTCAGCAACTGGCTGAGGAGAGATCTGCTGGTCATCATGTTTAGGAATGGTTCAAATTATATTTGCTTTCACAATGAACCCAGTGCACATGGGTCAACAAGCCCACGGTCCACATCATGGTATTATTGTCACAGGTTCGATTCGGTAAACTTTGTGCATTTGAGGGAAAATACGATTGCCATTTCCAACATTCTTTATTTTGCCTAATTTGGATTTTGTTTGCGATTCCTCCTCTGCACAAGCACACGCAATGCAAAAACGTAGTGTCGGAAAAGCCTGGCAATGCGAGATTGACAACCAAAATGGGTTGGTTTCTTTCATTTTTATTTGTTTTACTGCCTCTTGCCATTGATGAAGTCTTTTCCACAGGTAAAAGGACAACTTGTCCATAATTGAAAATCAACTTGCCCCACGTGACTTGTTTACCTCCAGGTGCTCCTCTGGTGAAGGCCTTGCCTGTCAATCCCACTGATCCCAGTGTGACCGGCCCAGACCTGTTTGCCAAGCTGGTACCCATGGCTGCACATGAAGCCTCTTCACTCTACAGGTAGAATGGATATATATATATGACCCAATGCTGGGTTAGGGTTATCCTGTCTGCTGACCAGACCTGTCAATGTTGGGTTAGGGTTATCCTGTCAGCTGACCAGACCTGTCAATGTTGGGTTAGAGTTAACCTGTCTGTTGATTAGGGGTCAAAGATCAGATTCATGTTTATGAGGAATACATATTAATAATAATAATAATAATGTGCTCTTTCTTTTTCTGTCCTTTTTGTCTTTGAAGTGAAGAGAAGGCCAAGCTGCTAAGAGACATCATGGCTAAGATAGACATCAAGAATGAGACTCTAGAGTAAGTTCTCTCTCCTCTTATTAGACACCATGACACTTACAGTAAGTTATATCTCTCCTTATCATTAGACACCATGACACTTACAGTAAGTTATCTCTCTCCTCTTATCATTAGACACCATGACACTTACAGTAAGTTATATCTCTCCTCTTATCATTAGACACCATGACACTTACAGTAAGTTATATCTCTCCTCTTATCATTAGACACCATGACACTTACAGTAAGTTATATCTCTCCTCTTATCATTAGACACCATGACACTTACAGTAAGTTATATCTCTCCTCTTATCATTAGACACCATGACACTTACAGTAAGTTGCAAATGATCACATTGTTGCAGTGAGTTTGTGCTATGTATCCCCTGGTAAATGGTTGGTGCCATGCTATACTCTATGTATCCCCTGGTAAATGGTTGGTGCCATGCTATACTATGTATCCCCTGGTAAATGGTTGGTGCCATGCTATACTCTATGTATCCCCTGGTAAATGGTTGGTGCCATGCTATACTCTATGTATCCCCTGGTAAATGGTTGGTGCCATGCTATACTCTATGTATCCCCTGGTAAATGGTTGGTGCCATGCTATACTCTATGTATCCCCTGGTAAATGGTTGGTGCCATGCTATACTCTATGTATCCCCTGGTAAATGGTTGGTGCCATGCTATACTCTGTTTCCTCAGGCAATTCATGGACTCTTTGGGTCTGGAGCCTGACTCTGTGGACAACCTGGACATGTACACCCACATCCCCCCTGTCCTCATGGAGAAGTGTGCAGCCTTGAGCGTACGACCAGATACTGTCAAGAGCCTTGTTCAGGCCATGCAGGGTCAGTGGCCAGAAGACTCACTAATACCAATAAGCACAGAAACAAATATTCTCTCCCTCACTAACACACACGACCATGTGCGTATGGATATTTTCTTTGTGCTTACACACGAAGTCAAAGGCAGCCCCTCTCTTGTGTGTGTGTGTGTGTGTGTGTGTGTGTGTGTGTGCAGCCCTGTCAGGAGTGTTTACGGACGTGGAAGCCTCTCTTCGCGAGATCCAAGAGGTTCTGCAGGAAGATGCCGCTGCTTTTGGTGCCCTCCAGGGATCAGCCCCGGGTGCTGCCGCAGAAGACCAAGCCCTGGCCGACATCCGCCGTGACCTGGAGAAGTACCTGGAGGTCCACACCAAGGCCAGCTTCACGAACACAGAGCTGCACCGAGCTATGAATCTCCACATTAGTAACCTGCGTCTGCTGGGCGGTCCCCTAGACAGCCTGAGGGAAGCCCTGCCCAGGCCGCAGCTCAACGAAGGTAATGCTTTGGTTTGCTTAAAGGAATAGTTCAGTGTTTTGGATGTTTGACCTTTGTTTCCATGCCTGCTGGGGTTGTCCTGACGTGCTGCTTGCTGTATTTGTAACGCAAGCATGGTCCTACAGATTCAGGTTTGACGAATGGTTGAGCCTGAACTGTATTCTACAGGGGAAGGACATCTTTAAGTCTATAGCCATTTATTCTACTGTGGCCAACCATATTTTATGGTTATTTATTATGTGAAGTTAACGAACATTTGTTTTAAGTTGGACTGAAATGCCCAATGTAAGTTGCATTTACGCTTAATTTAGTGAATTCAGTTGATATTTTAGCACTGAATTTACTCTCAAAACAATGGCAACAAATGCATAGATCTTTTTACGTGTATTACTTATGCTTATTTTAGTAGTGGTTTTAGTTTTTTCTTTTTCAAGTGTTCTAGCAATCACAGGAGTAAAATAGAGTAGCATTGACGAATGTATTTGCTTCAGAAGAACGGCATATTATGATAACCGTCTCCGCAGGGCGTATCCTCAGATAAGATGGTCGAAAAGAATTATCTTCATTGTTTGTTCTCCACTTCATTGTCAGACTAATGTACAAGCTAATTATAGTTAAAGATGAAAAGCATAATGATTGTTTTTTTTTGGCTTTGCCTTCCAGAAGAGCAAGTAGGGCTGCAGTGTGTAAAGCGGATTCTAGGCAAGGTGCAGGAAATGAGGGACCAGAGAACTTCACTAGAGAAACAACTCAGAGACCTGATCCAACAAGACGACATCACTTCCTCCCTCGTCACCACCAACCGTGCGGACATTAAGGTACAGATAGTTCTAGCATCATTTGTGTGTGTGTGTGTGTGTGTGTGTGTGTGTGTGTGTGTGTGTGTGTGTGTGTGTGTGTGTGTGTGACAGAGCGCATATATATGCGTGCGTATATATATATATATATATATATATATCTCCATCTATCTCATTTACTTATTATTATATGAATGTCTTCTCTCCATCTAAGCGGCTGTTTGAAGACCAGCTGAAAAAGTATGAGCAGGTAAAGGTCTACATTGACCAGAACCTGTCTGCCCAGGAGAACATTCTCAAGGCGCTGACAGAGGCCAATGTCCAGTATGCCTCGGTCCGTAAGGGCCTTAGCCAGGTGGAGCAGCAGTGGAACAACATGGTGCAGACTCTGGTGGCCTCCTATGAGGCCTACGAAGACCTAATGAAGAAGTCTCAAGAGGGAAAGGACTTCTACGAAGACCTAGATGCCAAGGCCTCACGCCTGCTGGAGAGAGCAAAGGCCTTGTGTCACAGCCGGAAGGAGAGGAAGGCTCTTTTGGACAGGTAAGGAACAATGTAGGTTGATTGGTGATGTAAGAGTACGATCAACACCATCAATCAGACCTATTGTAACATTATGTAACCAGACCTATTGTAACATTATGTAACCAGACCTATTGTAACATTATCTAACCAGACCTATTGTAACATTATGTAACCAGACCTATTGTAACATTATCTAACCAGACCTATTGTAACATTATCTAACCAGACCTATTGTAACATTATCTAACCAGACCTATTGTAACATTATCTAACCAGACCTATTGTAACATTATCTAACCAGACCTATTGTAACATTGTCTAACCAGACCTATTGTAACATTGTCTAACCAGACCTATTGTAACATTGTCTAACCAGACCTATTGTAACATTGTCTAACCAGACCTATTGTAACATTGTCTAACCAGACCTATTGACAAGTGCCAACAAATATTCAACAAATCAGCTCAAATCTTAACTACCTACAGAACTGTTGACTATATACGTACTATCTTGCCATTACTGTTTAATATGTTCTTGGATTTACCTCTGGCCTAAACCATGTCTCACTATAAAGGTTATCCATGACCATGTCTAATAATCAATAATAAAAAAAAAATGACCAGGAAGCCAACCATGAAATAAAATACAGATTCGTGCAGCACCTTTAGTCTGGATAGCCTGTAAAGCGCCTTGCGGTCTATCTGAACACCTAACAGTGAGGAGGTTGGGTATCCAGTCCTGGAGCTGACTTTCCCTCTCATATCTCCATAGGGACATGCCTAAGAAGCCTCCCGCACGGCCCACAGCTGCAAAGCCCTCTGCCCTGCAGCCTAAGGGCTCAGACGGTGACTCGGCCTGCTCCAGCCTGGAGGATGCAGAGCTAGCCCAGCTCACTGCTGCCATCCATGCCCTTGGTGGTGACCTGCCCGAGGAGCTCCGCAGCCTTCCCCCAGACCTCCCCTCCCTTCCCACCGCTTCCTCTGAAGCCCGTTTGCCATCCTCTGTAGGCGTCAGCACCTCCTTACCCTGGTCTGGTGCCACTGGCGCGGGCCTTTGCCCCCCTAGCTTCCCTGCCAACCTGCCCTCGCCGGAATTCCTTGCCTGCCTAGCTCAGTATCCCACTGCAGGGGTTCATCCCAACCTGACTGGACCACGCACACCCTTCCCTCAGATGCCATCCCGGGCCTCGGCGTCTAGCTATGGCATATCGTTGCCACAGGCCTCGCCACCTGTCCGCCCATCTACTACCACTGTAGACAGTATCCAGACCCCAATCCCCAGCTTTACCCCTGGGCCACTTTCTTCTGTGCCACCCGCAGTCTCAGGGGGCTACGCTATGCCCCTACACCTGGGGAGCTACCCACAGATTTCCCCCCACCCTGGGATGCCAATGCCCATGCCAGGCCAGGTCCACCACCCACAGCCTCCTCAGCATCACTTCCCCCCGCCCTCAGGCCATCAGCATTACCCTGAGGGGATGTCGACCCCCAGGCCCTCTCCCCAGGCCCAGCTGGGGTACCCACATGGATACATGGCCTCACCGCTCAGACCAGCTCATCAGCAGTATCAGCCCCAGTTTCCTAGCCAACTCCAACATGGCTACAACCAGCCCCAGCAGGGTTACCGTTCCCAACACCCTGAGTTTATGCAAAGGCCCCCCCAAAGCCAAATGTCCCCGCATGTCCCCCCCCACCCTCATATGCCTCCCAACGCCCAACCCCCTGTATTATACATGAATTCGGCCAACCAACACATTCCCCCACAGACCCCACACCAACAAAGGGGTATGCTACCAATGCATTCAAGTGCTCCGCAAATGGCCCCTTACCCACATCCATGCGTGACCCAAAGCCAGCCTGGCTGCAGGTTACAGATGTCCCCCTCGGGCCAGCCCATCAGCTACATGCCTCCAGGTGTACACCCACAGATGCCTTCTTGGCCCCTAACCAGAGGTCCACTGCCACACCCGGGTCAGATGCCCCTCCCAGCCCACCCGGGCCAGATGCCCCTCCCAGCCCAGCACCATCCAGCCCACCCGGGCCAGATGGCCCACATTCCCCAGCAGCAGCAGCAGTCAATGCAGAGGCCTGCCCAGCCCCAAAACTCGGGGCCAGATTGCTACCATGGAGGGACTACCATGACACCTCCACAGACTTTGACCCCTCAGCCTCCGCAGGCTGCCATCCCCACGGCCCATTCCCTGCATCCCCCTGCCGCCATGCTGTACCCTGGGGCCCCTGGGTCCAATGTCCCTGCTGGTGTTCCCCCACAGGCCACCTGCATGGACCCAGCCGTCTCATCGGGGCCCACCCCCCAGCACAATATCCAGCCTCCACCAGGAGCTCCGACGGTAACCCAACCCCCGCAACCCCCTAATGTCATCCCCATTTCCTCCTCGCCCTCTCCCTCCCCTGGCCCCTCTGCTCATAGTATGGTCCCTACGCAAGGGTCCTCCTCTGAACCCAACCCTGGAGCTCCATCTTTTTCCTCGGCTGCTTCCCCCTCTACATCCCTGTTTTCATGTCAGAACTCGAGCACTGACGACCTCCTGTCCTCCAGTCCTGAGAGCCAGCCAGGCGGCCCCAAAGCCTCTGCCAACGTCCTCCTGCCCACCAAAGCAGACCCCCAGGACAGAGAGAGCCGCAAGACCTCCCAGGGGATCCTTCTGATCCAGGGGGACCCCTACCAGGCCCCGGAGCGAGTGACCCGTCTTTACGACGATATAGAAAGCTATCGTACCAAAGTAGAGTCCTTGGAGCACCCCTCTGCCCAGGAGGGCAGCATGTCTGTGCTGGATGCCCAATGGAAGGAACTCCAAGACCAGCAGGAAAAAGATGCCCGGCAGCTGTCCATAGCCATCGCGCGCTGCTACACCATGAAGAACCGGCACCAGGACGTCATGCCCTACGATGCCAACCGCGTGGTGCTGCGCTCAGGGAAAGACGACTACATCAATGGAAGCTACGTGGAGGGTCTGTCACCATACTGCCCACAGGTCATAGCCACCCAAGCACCCCTTAGCGGCACGGCAGCAGACTTCTGGCTCATGGTGTATGAACAGAAGGTGTCGCTGGTCGTCATGCTGGTGTCGGAGCAGGAACTAGAGAAGGTAGGACCTCTACGTATCGAAGACCTCTGTCTTTATTACACATAGAAATGCAGTGACTTTGAAAAGTATGTATACCCTTTCAGACTCCAATTTCATCAATATATCAGTGGTTTGTGCTGAAAACACAATTGTCGTAACAAGATTTCAATGATAAGTTAGCTTAATCTAAATTTTGAAATGTTGTATTTAATTTCCAGGGAAAAGTCCTTCGTTACTTCCCAGTAGAGCGGGGCCAGCAGCTATCTCAAGGACCAATCAGCCTCACCCTCACCGCACAGAAGACCACGCCCACACATGTGGAGCGCATGATTGGCCTGCAGTACCGTGACCAGAGTCTCAAGCGCACAGTCATCCACCTGCAGTTCAACACCTGGCCCGAACTGTAAGTCTACACACGTGATCATATCGTTTGATATTCGGGAAATAAGTAAATAAATAGTAACACACACAAAGCACAAGGGTGTAAGGATTAAAACAGACCAAGGCTTTTTCAGTTGAATACGGACAGTGCTGAAAATGTTGATGCGGTTTTGCCTTAAAACAGCAGCTCAGTACTTAAGGAAGAGATGACAGGCACCATGGAGCTTTCATCTATGAAAACAACAAATAACCTATTTGAAAATGAACTGACAGTAACTACTGTCTCTGGCTTAAGGCCTACTTTAATATTTTAATAACTACTGTCTCTGGCTTAAGGCCTACTTAAGTAATAGTTACGTTATTTACAAGTATGCAAATGCGCCAAAATGTTTCCTTATCAACATCTTCCTATGTTCTTTAATTGGGTTTCTCTGCTCCAGGGGTCTTCCTGAGAGCACCAGCTGCTTGATGCGCTTTATCCAAGAGGTCCATGGACACTACCTTCATCAGAGGCCATTACACATGCCTGTTATTGTGCACTGCAGGTAGGACTTAGGATGGCCGTCAAGTAGACTATGACTAGACTATGCATGTGTTAGATATGTATCACTTTCTCTTACCAAGTGTGCTGCTGGGGGGGGGGTGGTAAGCGTAGCATTCTGGCGGTGGGGGCATAAAATATGGCAAATATGATTATCAATGCATCTGAAATCAGTGGTGCTAAATTTGTATCAGAGCTAGTATTTACAATGCCTAGCCAGTGCATTTAGAGAATACAAAAACATTTCTGCTGTTGTTGCTCTGAGGTCCAGCAAATTGGATGTGAACTAAAAACAATGACAGAGGTTAAGAGGTGCACACTGATGGCTGATAGAATATGTACATTTATATTGGTTAAACTGTATAGAAATTGCAGCCCTCTTTAGCCAAACCTCCATTAAAAAAGACCGAAAATAATGAGTTTCCATGCATAAATGTCGGGGGTCTCAGATGTGTGAATGTTCTCCCACAGCTCTGGGGTGGGACGCACAGGAGCCTTCTGTCTGCTCTATGCCGCCCTGCAGGAGGTGGAGGCTGGGAACGGCATCCCTGACCTCCCTCTGCTGGTGAAGAAGATGAGGCAGCAGAGGAAGAACATGCTGCAGGAGAAGGTTTGTTTGAAGACAAACTGTCCCCCAGAAAAGCCTGCTTAACTTAGAGTTTAAAAAAAAAAGTATAATGATTGAACAAATGTTTCCCCTTTTGGTGAAGAGTTTTGTAATTCAAAGTTCCTTCCTTTGGTGGCAGCTCCATCTGAAGTTCTGTTATGAAGCCGTGTTGAAGCATGGTGAGCTGCTGCTTCAACGACATGGCATCCCTACTGCCACCTGCAGCAAAGCCACCAACACTGCAGTGACCAAGGTCAGTCATGTTCATGTTTTTTTAAGAAGGCATTAGTTACTAACAACGGCCAAGGAACTGGCTTATCTGAACTAAATCTCCACCACACAGTAGTATAATCTATTGTATTGTTGTAGTCCTGAGCAGTACTGTATCTCACTTATAGATATAATCTATTGTTGTAGTCCTGAGCAGTACTATATCTCACTTATAGATATAATCTATTGTATTGTTGTAGTCCTGAGCAGTACTGTATCTCACTTATAGATATAATCTATTGTTGTAGTCCTGAGCAGTACTATATCTCACTTATAGATATAATCTATTGTATTGTTGTAGTCCTGAGCAGTACTATATCTCACTTATAGATATAATCTATTGTATTGTTGTAGTCCTGAGCAGTACTATATCTCACTTATAGATATAATCTATTGTATTGTTGTAGTCCTGAGCAGTACTATATCTCACTTATAGATATCATCTATTGTTGTCGTCCTGAGCAGTACTATATCTCACTTATAGATATCATCTATTGTTGTAGTCCTGAGCAGTACTGTATCTCACTTATAGATATAATCTATTGTTGTAGTCCTGAGCAGTACTATATCTCACTTATAGATCTAATCTATTGTTGTAGTCCTGAGCAGTACTATAGCTCACTCATAGATATAATCTATTGTATTGTTGTAGTCCTGAGCAGTACTATATCTCACTTATCTTTTACTCTCTAGCCGTACTCACGACAGGAGTCCCAGCAAGACCTGGTCTTAGGTAGTGACATGCCCATCAGCTCTATCCAAGCCACCATCGCCAAGCTAAGCATCAGGGCCCCCAGTGTGCCTGACCAGCCCGTGGATGGAGATCTGGGGGAGCTTCCTGCCCAGTGCTCCCCATCAGATCTCTCTCTGGAGGAAGTGGCGGCGCCCTCCACCTCCATTGAGCCACTCCCCTCCACCAGTCCTCCAATCCCCTCCTCTGCCGACTCGCCCACAAAGATCCTCAACGGCCTTAATCCAGTCTCCCCTTCCCCAGCTAACGTGGCCAATCAGCACACTGCTCCAGAGGCGTTGCTTCCCAGTGACCCCCCCCTCGTCCCCCCGGCACAGTCTTCTCTGGAGCTGCTTGCTTCCCTGACGCCAGAGGCTTTCTCCATGGAGGGCGGGGGGAAGGGGAAGCAGCGCGTCACTAAGCAGAGTTTCCTGCAGCCGTCCGAAGGCCATGGACTGAAGGGTCTCTGTGAGGAGGGAGGCGACGACCCACTTAGCAGCCTGGACCCCCTCTGGAGCCTCAACAAAAGCTGACATTAATGACACAAAGAATCCCATGACACTTAATCACATAGCACTAAAGCAAATACATCATTCAAGGCTAAGTTACAAGTCAAAGATCCAGAGGGAAGTAAAGAGTTGTTTATTTTAAATGCAGATAAGTTTATTGTCAGAAAAGCAAGTTAGCGTTGTTACCAGGAAGATGTTCTATTGTCAGCTAGTGCTTTGGCTTTTGGCTCTGGATAAATACAGGCATAACTTTCAGTGGCCCTTCACATGACCAACAAGACATGTGACTTTGTACTTCTAAGCACGGCTACACTTAGCTTCAATCATGAACGTCAATACGATAATAGCTGATTACATTACCACAACTGATTACCATTAAATATAATTATTTTCCTATACATTTGAAATTTGTTTGCAAGAAGTTACACCCAGGTCAATAGACCAGGTGTAAATCTGGTAACTGATTCAGAATGTTAAGCAACACAAAATTCCTGTAGTAGTGACCAAAAGTTTAAATTCATCCGAAAGGTCTGGTCGTAATTTATTACAACTTCTGATAAGGGGGAGGTCCTTTTGAAAGGAATATTTGATAAGTATATAAGCTTGTATCAAATTATTAGTTAGAGCCCAAACTAATGTTTGCATTTGATATGTTGCTAGACAGAACTGTGTATCCCAGGGTTACAGCATGGAATTGACTAAGCACATGCTTTTCAATCCTGTGTATGGCTAGATTTTAAGATTACAAAAAATGTCATTATAAATGGCTTGTTTTATATGTAAACCGTTCATAATACTCAAGTTGGCATATCTCAAAGAAATAATACATTTGCTTGGCTTTAACATTGTAAATATCTTAAATAAAAGACTATTGTAATCGTATTAATGCCCTTTGTAAACGTATAAATGATTTAGACCACCAGGTATCAAAGACCCTTTATTTTATTAGTACAAAGCACCAATATTTGGTAATTTGTACAAAAAGGTTTAGAAATAGTTCTTCACAGCATACGTTGAAGGGAAACAAAGCTTTGGGGCTCTTTTCTCGAGGAGGTCCAGACACACAATGCAAAGGGAGCCTGGATGGGCTGCTCTTTTTTCTTACAAATGTTTATTTAGTTTTGTTTAGTAATTCATTTAGTACAGAGTCAGACTGATAGATGGTAGCAAAATAAAAGGAAATCATCATATTTGAAGAAAGACGGATGCATGTGAGGACATTTGCCATATAAAGGGATAAGGCAGCAGTAGTTTGAGATAACTGAGGAAGAACCATCCTTCAGCTCCCAACAAAGACATGGACTTGATTGATTTAAAGGTGCATCTACATTCCTGCAAAGGATTTAATTGAAATAGTCGATAAAAAAAGATCACATTGCTAGACAACATATGAATTACAAAATGTATTCGTCTAAGGCTTTCTCGCACACTTTTACGACTAGAATACAAACAACTTAAAACCGTTACATACATGGATGCCCAACTTGGATATTGCCGCTTTGAAAGATTGACTTTCACATGCTGTTACATGATTGAATAACAATAATTGTACACTTGCTGCAAACAAAACTCCTTCGAACACATTTTGGGACTTTAGTTGCGTATCCTAGCCTTGCTTGTTGCAAGGTCTAACAATTCAGCATATGAAGTTGTTCATATACTGTGAAACTGTTCCACCTTTGTACATACCAACACACTCTTAAGTTACTTCTCAGTTTTTCTAACCTTTATAGTTGTCTCACAAACCGTGCCAAAAACCTTGTTTAGGAGTAAAACTTGTTTCAGGGATTCTGTTTCCTAAAGAAATTCCTTTTCAATTGAAGAATGAGCTTGAAATGATAGTTTCTTTGACCATGAATGTAAACAGTTGGTAAAAAAGTGATTTATTTTCATATGTGTTTAGTGTGTGCTGTAATTTCTCTAATCTCCTACTGGCACCAAAACGAAGGTATCATAACTCAAAATCCTGTGCAATAATGTGACTTTCAAAAACAACCCAATATTCAAGCAGTAAAAAAGAGGTAGCCTTAGAAGAAAGGAGCAGAGAGAGGTTCTTCCAAAACAGGGGTGCTTACGAAACAGAAAGGGACCCATTTCCAGTTTTCAAATTGTACTCTATTGCTGGTGCACAGGGAGATACCTCTCCCAGTCAACATGCCCCACACCTGAACAGAGCCTTGACTCATTGTATAAAAAAATATGTACATAAAAAATCCAAATAGCTAAAAGTTAATATTACATTTGGCATCTTTTTTCATTGCATTATTCTGAATTGTTATTTAAAAATGTACAAACTAATAAATAATACATTTTAAAGACAACCAACCGTCGGCAGATTTAAATTTGTTACAGTAATTATATCAAATTCATCCCTGATCACACCCACAAGTAATCGAATGCATACACATCATATATTATATATCAGCAGTTAAAATTCATTCTCTCTCTCTCTCTCTCTCTCTCTCTCTCTCTCTCTCTCTCACTCTCTCACTCTCTCACTCTCTCACTCTCTCACTCTCTCACTCACTCACTCACTCACTCACTCACTCTCTCACTCACTCACTCACTCACTCACTCACTCACTCACACACTCACACACACAGTATTACCTGCCAAGCCAGTCCTCTGACAACGTTAGTCTACTGTAACTGCACTACCAGGCTGCAGGGAACAAGGAGCTACCGCTGTCACCCTCCAGAAGGCAGCAGTAACAGCCCCAGCTCCCACCTCAGCAAAGAGGCTTCAGCCGGCACATTGTAAAACAACTAAACAGGAACCTAAATCTCTGACCTTTGTAATAAAAACATAATAACCTCTAGACAAAGGCTATTCAAAGTTGAAGCATTTCTTTCGCTTTTTAGGCAGTCCCTATCGCACCCAGGCTTGTTTTTACAAACGATAATCTTGCTATAGAAAACAACCCTGTGCTCAAAACACAAAGATAAAGTTGCAAGCCCAAGCTTCTCATTCTAATGTCCAGGAACAAAAACAATGTTCAACTGCAGCGGACTGAAAGGGACGAATTAAGAATTCCCATCAAGTAATAGTTGTTTTTTTCGCCATGGGTCGGTTAGCAGTTTGCTTCAGTCTAGTTTCTCCAGAACTATGTTAGCAGTTTGCTTCAGTCTAGTTACTCCAGAACTATGTTAGCAGTTTGCTTCAGTCTAGTTTCTCCAGAACTATGTTAGCAGTTTGCTTCAGTCTAGTTACTCCAGAACTATGTTAGCAGTTTGCTTCAGTCTAGTTTCTCCAGAACTATGTTAGCAGTTTGCTTCAGTCTAGTTTCTCCAGAACTATGTTAGCAGTTTGCTTCAGTCTAGTTTCTCCAGAACTATGTTAGCAGTTTGCTTCAGTCTAGTTTCTCCAGAACTATGTTAGCAGTTTGCTTCAGTCTAGTTTCTCCAGAACGGAGGGCACATACACCAGACTGAGCTCACTGCCAAAATCACAGACGATGGCGGCGTTGTCGAGGACCAGGAGCTGGCGCACGCCCTGCCCGTCACTGCTCTGGCCTAGGTAGACCGTCTGGAGGAGGTCACCAAAGTTCAGATCCCAGAAGGAGACGCAGCCCTGGCCCCCCGTCACCAGCAGCGAATCAGATATCATTCCCAGACTGGCCCCACAGCCCACCTCCTGGCAGGAAGGAGAGAGGACAGAGACATTGGAAGGAGAGGGGACAGGGACATTGGAAGGAGAGGGGACAGAGACATTGGAAGGAGAGAGGACAGGGACATTGGAAGGAGAGGGGACAGGGACATTGGAAGGAGAGGGGACAGGGACATTGGAAGGAGAGGGGACAGAGACATTGGAAGGAGAGAGGACAGGGACATTGGAAGGAGAGGGGACAGAGACATTGGAAGGAGAGAGGACAGGGACATTGGAAGGAGAGAGGACAGGGACATTGGAAGGAGAGGGGACAGAGACATTGGAAGGAGAGGGGACAGCGGGGGGTTCAAGAAAGAAAACATGCACATCTGCTAAGTGCAAAAGATCAAATGCACGCTGAGAACACATGCTCTTCCTTTTTCAATGATCCTTTTTCAACTTTACCTCTAATGTATTACCAGTTTTCTTTTGTTACCCCTAATGTATTGCTAGTTTTCTTTTGTTACCCCTAATGTATTGCTAGTTTTGTTTTGTTACCTCAAATGTATTGCTAGTTTTGTTTTGTTACCTCTAATGTATTACTAGTTTTGTTTTGTCAAGTGGACAGGTCCCACACTGGTGGTGATGATAGTGTGTAGTAGATAGTTGTCTTATGATTCTCTGAGGAGGACAGAAAGGGATCTCCTCTACTAGCACTGTTTTCACCATTTTCCTCTAGTTTGAAAAATGGAAAGACCAATGTCTACCAGATACCAAACCAGATAATACAGAGGAACGTTCTGATTCCTCACTGTTAAGAGCCTGCACAAACAGCAGTAACGCTCCTTTCTGACTGTCCAAAAGGATTTGGTGAAAACAATGGTTGCAGAATGAACACTTGTTTGAATTCTACCTTCAGTTGGAGTGGCTGGTGTGTTAAGGTGTGTCCTGCCTCCTTACCTGCTGTGTTAAGGTGTGTCCTAGCTCCTTACCTGCTGTGTTAAGGTGTATCCTAGCTCCTTACCTGCTGTGTTAAGGTGTGTCCTAGCTCCTTACCTGCTGTGTTAAGGTGTGTCCTAGCTCCTTACCTGCTCTGTTAAGGTGTGTCCTAGCTCCTTACCTGCTGTGTTAAGGTGTGTCCTAGCTCCTTACCTGCTGTGTTAAGGTGTGTCCTAGCTCCTTACCTGCTGTGTTAAGGTGTGTCCTAGCTCCTTACCTGCTGTGTTAAGGTGTGTCCTAGCTCCTTACCTGCTGGATGGAGTAGAGCTTGATGCTCGTGCTTCGGTCCCAGATGCATATGAGGTCATCCAGGCCACTACTGATCATACATGACGTGGTGCACACCAGCGAGGTCACATCGCCGCGGTGACCGTACACATGGCTCACCCGGCTGCCCGTTAGCACATCCCAAAGACAGATGGCACCGTCCTGCCCCCCACTGGCCAAAACCATGGTCTGCAATGGAAGACAAACCATAACCCTTAAAACCCTGACCCCACTGGCCAAAACCATGGTCTGCAATGGAAGACAAACCATAACCCTTAAAACCCTGACCCCACTGGCCAAAACCATGGTCTGCAATGGAAGACAAACCATGACCCTTAAAACCCTGACCCCACTGGCCAAAACCATGGTCTGCAATGGAAGACAAACCATAACCCTTAAAACCCTGACCCCACTGGCCAAAACCATGGTCTGCAATGGAAGACAAACCATAACCCTTAAAACCCTGACCCCACTGGCCCACACCATGGTCTGCAATGGAAGACAAACCATAACCCTTAAAACCCTGACCCCACTGGCCAAAACCATGGTCTGCAATGGAAGACAAACCATAACCCTTAAAACCCTGACCCCACTGGCCAAAACCATGGTCTGCAATGGAAGACAAACCATGACCCTTAAAACCCTGACCCCACTGGCCAAAACCATGGTCTGCAATGGAAGACAAACCATGACCCTTAAAACCCTGACCCCACTGGCCAAAACCATGGTCTGCAATGGAAGACAAACCATGACCCTTAAAACCCTGACCCCACTGGCCCACACCATGGTCTGCAATGGAAGACAAACCATAACCCTTAAAACCCTGACCCCACTGGCCAAAACCATGGTCTGCAATGGAAGACAAACCATGACCCTTAAAACCCTGACCCCACTGGCCCACACCATGGTCTGCAATGGAAGACAAACCATAACCCTTAAAACCCTGACCCCACTGGCCAAAACCATGGTCTGCAATGGAAGACAAACCATGACCCTTAAAACCCTGACCCCACTGGCCAAAACCATGGTCTGCAATGGAAGACAAACCATAACCCTTAAAACCCTGACCCCACTGGCCAAAACCATGGTCTGCAATGGAAGACAAACCATAACCCTTAAAACCCTGACCCCACTGGCCAAAACCATGGTCTGCAATGGAAGACAAACCATAACCCTTAAAACCCTGACCCCACTGGCCCACACCATGGTCTGCAATGGAAGACAAACCATAACCCTTAAAACCCTGACCCCACTGGCCCACACCATGGTCTGCAATGTAAGACAAACCATGACCCTTAAAACCCTGAACCGGACCCTGACCCCAACACCATGGTCTGAGGCAGAGACAAACCATGACCCTTAAAATCCTAAACCTGACCCTGACCCTAACCCTAACCCCAACACCATGGTCTGCAGCAGAGGGAGACAAACCATGACTGTGACCTTACCCAAGTATACATTTTGTGTGTCTCTTTTCTTTCTCTTGTTTCTCGCCCACTTAGTTTACTACGTGTGCAGGATCACTTTGTGCTACCATACGTGACTTCAATCTTGCCGGGCAGAAAACACGCGACCTGACAAACATGAGTATGCATGCATATTGTATTAAAAAAAGATATCTTTATGCAACAACCAGAATCAAATATAGTCATGTCCTCTTTGGTTTCAATTCAATAAGCTTTCATCAGACCCAATCCAACCACTTGTTCCTCTGTAGTGGAATTGTAGAGCTTTGCAATTCCACTACAAAGCCAGTTTTTAGCTCGTTACTGACCTGGTCAATGTAAATGGCCGTGATTCCACCAGAGTGACCCTGGAGGGTGAACAGACAGCATGAGTCCTCCAGACGATACACCTGAAACACACACACACACACACACACACACACACACACACAATTACATAAACCAAATGAGGAAGAACGTGTTTTTTTTATGTACTGTGTGTGTGTGTGTGTGTGTGTGTGTGTGTGTGTGTGTGTGTGTGTGTCTCACCCTGACTGTATGGTCTTGGCTGCCAGTCACCACCCGGCCAGCTGCTGCTCTCAGCACAGTGATGGGTTTCTGGTGGTCACACTGCACTGAGCGTGTGAGCTGGCAGCTGATCACATCTTCACTGCTGTAGCATGGAGACGGGGGCAAGCTACTGTGCCCGGGGGGACCTGGCAGATACAGCAGCAACAGAACAACACATCACCACAAAAACAAATGAAATAGTACTCACTTCAAAACCTGTTTGGCTATTGTGCTTGCTTGAGTCTGATTCAGTTGAAAGTGTATAGGATTCCCTTCACAAAATTGAGGCTTAAATTCACGAGTCAGACTCACTGATGTGAGACTGTATAGACATTGGAGCCTTTTCAATTCTTTTTTTCATTTATCAGATTGCTGTTGTTATTCCTATATGTATTTCTGCGTATGATTAAAGTATTCTTATATTTATGTAGTTGTTGTATGGGCAGAGGGGAGGGGGGTATGCTTTTCTACATGCTTAGAATTGTGCCTTGATTTAGTGGGTACCCATTAAAGATCTAAATAATACATGGTTTCTGCACATTCTACATACATACCATTTCTAATGTGTCTTTTTGTTGTATAACTTTATTTGAATGCACTTTGCCTGGCCCAAAGCTCACCTCTGTATTGCAGGAGGCCAAGAGGCTTGTTGATATCCACAGTGAAGAAATCTAAAGAGCCACTCAAACGGGCTGCAACGATTCTGAGGACCAGAACAGAGTTACAACAACGTATATGCATTCCAAACAGAAACCAAACCCCTCTCTGTTCTAAGAGAGTAGTACCTCTCTGTTCTGAGGGTGAACATTCGGTTCTGGGTGTAGTACTTCTCTGTTCTAAGAGTAAACATTTGGTTCTGGATGTAGTATCTCTGTTCTAAGGGGAAACATTTGGTTCTGGATGTAGTATCTCTGTTCTAAGCGGAAACCTTGAGTAGTAGTACCTGTTGTTGAGGAAGGCCAGCGCTGTAATCCCTGACACTCCATCACAGTTAGTGCAACGTAAGGACCCCTCCACCGCATCCCACAGCTGAGGCAACAAAACACACACAAGCCTAGACGTCAGTCATCACATTTTATAGAAAGCCTCCACCATTCTGCCTCAACACACTGTTGTTCAATAGCCTCCTGAATATACATATACAATATACATACATATACAATATACATACATATACAATATACATCCCTTGGAGCTGGTCACCTGATGGGTAGTATTAACTATTTTAGAACCCCACCACCCCTGGCCTGCTCCATGGTTCTGGTCACCTGATGGGTAGTATTAACTATGTTAGAACCCCACCACCCCTGGCCTGCTTCATGGTTCTGGTCACCTGATGGGTAGTATTAACTATGTTAGAACCCCACCACCCCTGGCCTGCTCCATGGTTCTGGTCACCTGATGGGTAGTATTAACTATGTTAGAACCCCACCACCCCTGGCCTGCTCCATGGTTCTGGTCACCTGATGGGTAGTATTAACTATGTTAGGACCCCACCACCCCTGGCCTGCTCCATGGTTCTGATGGGTAGTATTAACTATGTTAGGACCCCACCACCCCTGACCTGCTCCTTAATCTCACCTCCAGCGTCCCGCTGCTCCTCCCAGCAGCGATTAGATTGCCCCTGAGCTCCATGGCCCAGACAGCACTGTTCCAGTCGGCTATGCCCTGGCCCCCAGCTGCCCAGTCCCTCTCCTCAGCTCTGGAGGAAGAATCCCCTAGACTCCTCCGTCTCTGCGGCTGGGCTCCAGGCCGTGGGGTTGAGGGTGTGCAGGAGGGGGAGGGGTAGGCAGAGGGCGAGGGCGGCTCATGTTCTACGTAGGCCTGCTCCACCAGACCCCCAAAGTCAAAGCCGGCCCTGGGTGGGGTGGCTGAGTTTGAGGGCAGCTGGGAGGTGAAGTCGGTGTCTATAAGGGGCGTTAGGTCCGGTTGGTCGTTGAACAGGGCTGGACGGGCTGGAGCCACGCGGCGGCGCAGAGGGTAGCCCTCGCTGTCAGAGGAGCCATCTACTGAGAGGTCAGCGCCCTCCGAACCCAGGCTCTCCGGCTCTGGGCCACTGACAAAGTCCCAACCATCCGGCTGCTCCCAGCTCCCATTGCTGCTGCTACTCCGTCGCAGTCTGAGTGAGGGGAACAGAGGAGAGACACAGAGTTACATGTCAGGCGAGGCCCAGCATCACAAACAAACATGGAGGTATTACAATTGGGAAAATATCCTGTGGTCAGGGCTAACCACCCACAGATTGCTCAACAATGGATTGTTTTCTCTAGATCTTAGCATAGAGATTCCATCTAGAGGCCCAGAGTGCTAACACAGCTGCTGCTGGTGTGTGTTTCTCAGTTTCTCTCACTCATGCTTAGAGATGACAGTGAGGCAGTCTCCAGTTTGGGCATCCCACACACGGATTTGTCCGGCTAGACAACAACTGGCCAGCAGCATCCCATCGCTGGCCAAACACTCAATATCCTGAGGAGAAAAGCATAGGAATACTACACTATAATAAAGGAGTACACAGTTATAGAAGTAACATTAGTTTGCTTACAAAGAGTCAAATGTAACACACAGTTTATGCGTGTGTGTGTGTGTGTGTGTGTGTGTGTGTGTGTGTGTGTGTGTGTGTGTGTGTGTGTGTGTGTGTGTGTGTGTGTGTGTGTGTGTGTCTCTCACCATGCTGTGACCACGCAGTAGGAGAGGTGAGATCTCACTAACAGGTGGTGAGTAGCCATATTCGTCACAGGGCAGATCACCACGGCGACGGCGGCCATGAGGCATGCCGTTCTGCCCATAGTTCCGGGGGCAGAGGATCCGGTAGAGACAGAACAGCAGCAGCACCAGCAGGACACCGGCAGCCAGGCCCAGAGCAGCAACCCTGGAGGAAGGAGAGGAGAAGAAACATACTATAAGACTGGTCCAAATATAAGACTGGTCCCAAATATAAGACTGGTCCCAAATATAAGACTGGTCCCAAATATAAGACTGGTCCCAAATATAAGACTGGTCCCAAATATAAGACTGGTCCAAATATAAGACTGGTCCCAAATATGAGACTGGTCCCAAATATGAGACTGGTCCGAATATGAGACTGGTCCGAATATGAGACTGGTCCGAATATGAGACTGGTCCCAAATATAAGGCTGGTCCCAAATATAAGACTGGTACGAATATAAGACTGGTCCCAAATATAAGACTGGTCCCAAATATAAGACTGGTCCAAATATGAGACTGGTCCAAATATGAGACTGGTCCAAATATGAGACTGGTCCAAAATATAAGACTAATAACTTACTAATAACTGTTACAACACTTTGCTTTCTCGCTTGATTGACGCTGTTTTAAACTGCATGAATGTTGGAAGTGGAATGATGCAGGTTAACAGTTTAACCTAGATCATTCCACTTCAATAACTCATGCACGCACGTAACACTTAATAATACATCTGTATTACTAAGACCGGTGTGTGTGTGTGTGACACTGAACTGACTTGTAGTGTGTGTGTGTGTGTGTGTGTGTGTGTGCGACATTGGACTGACTTATAGAGCGTGTGTGTGTGTGTATAGAGTATAACATTGAACTGACTTATAGAGCGTGTGTGTGTGTGTGTGTGTGTGTATAGAGTATTACATTGAACTGACTTATAGAGCGTGTGTGTGTATAGAGTATAACATTGAACTGATTTATAGAGTGTGTGTGTGTGTGTGTGTGTGTGACATTGCACTGACTTGTAGAGGGTGAGGTCTGTCTGCAGGTGTGGTACATCAGGGATGGGGGGTGGGGGGTGTCGTGTGTCCTGGGGGTGGCGCATCTCAATGGCCTCCTGTGGGCTGAGGTGAAGGGTGACAGGGATTACAGGCAGGATGCTGATGTACCTGAGACAGGACAGAGCAGAAGAAACCAGCACGGTCACATCAAAACACTAGAAAACACTTAGAACCAGCCGATGGCCTTATCTAGAGAGACCTCTGTAGCACAACCATTGGTAAAAGCAATTTCAGTTATCCAAAAGAATACAAAATAAAACCAAAGCATCTCATTGCAGCAAACGTATTGGGTAAAACTAGAGTTTCCGTTCCCCCACCTCTTGGCCAGCGTGATGTTGTAGTAACTGAACAGGGAGGGCCAGTGTCTGAAGGACAGTCTCCTCCAGCCTTCCTCGTCCTCCGGCCCCCAGCTGATCTGAGGCCCTGCTTTCACCACAGGGCCCTGAGCCTTGGCGCCGTGGCCCTGGGACATGTTCTCTGGAGGGGGGGTGGGGGGTTCAGGAGCCGGCAGAACATTTAAAGGGCTGGTGGGGTCTCCCCCATGGAGAACAGGGGCCCCCACCAAGTGAGGGGGCAGGCCCCCAGCAGCGTCCGTCAGGGGGCTGCGCTCAGACACCTGGGCGGCCAGGTAGGTGCGGAGACCTGCAGGGTCGGTGTACACCAAGATGCCAATCCAGATCACCGTGCCAACCTGTGCCCCAGAGAAAGCACATCAATGAAAAGTTATGCATCTCACAATCTGTAATAGCATCCTTCTTTATACGAGGTATGTCCACCACCGCACATCATATCATACATATCATAGTTCTGAACTCCTTCTCTACTGGACTACGTGTGACAATCATCTGGGCTCCCTTGTTGCCCACAACAACAAGCCTAACCAATCAGACAGGTTTGTTCCCCTCCTTACCATGATGATTCGCTGGGCGAGGCGGGTGCGGGCCAGAAAGTAGACCACACGGAGCCTCTTAGGCAGGCGGAGGTTCCGGAAGGCTGGGGTCTGCAGTGTGATGGTGTGAGGCGAGGGCCGAGGGAGTGGAGGGGCCCCACGGGGACGCAGGGGCCCCAGCTTGGGAGGGGGCATGCTGGCTTCAGACGGGAGACGCCTGTTAAGGTCAGCCAGCTGTAAAGAAGAGGGAATCATAGATCAGGATATATGGTATTTATCAAACTACTGCTTAATAGATTAGGATATACGGTATTTATCAATCTACTGCCTAATAGATTAGGATATATGGTATTTATCAATCTACTGCCTAATAGATTAGGATATACGGTATTTATCAATCTACTGCCTAATACATTAGGATATACGGTATTTATCAAACTACTGCTTAATAGATTAGGATATACGGTATTTATCAATCTACTGCCTAATAGATTAGGATATATGGTATTTATCAATCTACTGCCTAATAGATTAGGATATATGGTATTTATCAAACTACTGCCTAATAGATTATGATATATGGTATTTATCAATCTACTGCCTAATAGATTAGGATATACGGTATTTATCAATCTACTGCCTAATAGATTAGGATATACGGTATTTATCAATCTACTGCCTAATAGATTAGGATATACGGTATTTATCAAACTACTGCCTAATAGATTAGGATATACGGTATTTATCAAACTACTGCCAACAGGGTATTGGATTGACTAGGCACATTTTCACTGCCACCTAAATTGAGAAAGAGCTTGTCCTTGAATAAATGTCTGAATAGTTTTTTTTTTGTTTTAACCCCCTTATTCTTTTATCTTCTCCTTTTGACACAATTACAGTAAAGGGAAACTAGCTGTAGTGTTATTTATAAAGATTAGATTATTAGTTGCTATTCCTTGTCACTGCCAGATGCTTCTTGGATATGATCTGTATGCGTGTGCGTATATGAGACCTCCATGCGCCGAATGTCAATGGACAGCACGGTGGTGAAGAAGAACATCTGCAGAAAGAAGTCCGAGACCAGCCCCACCACAGCAAACAAACAGAACTCCTGCCAAAACAAACAATTTACAGACGTCCATCAGCTAAGCACAGCGCTTAAGTCTGTAGGAGTTGTCCTGTGATGCCATGTCAGGAACTGTGCTGTCTGAATCTCAGGGGCTTCCTGACCTGAATAGCAGGGACCAGGGTGAAGTATCCAATGAGGATGATGCAAAGCTCTGTAGCCATGTTCTTCATGATGGACCAGCTTTCATTGCTGAGGCCTGAGATGGGGACATGCAAGGTTAGCATGTGCAAAAACTCATAAAAGCATTTGATCTGGTTCCAACCAACGTACCTTGTGCAATGCGTAGCTTCACTTCCAGATCCACTGGTGTGGACACTACAGACTTGGTAAGCACGAGTACGTTTTCCAGGCCGATCACCACCACCAGATATGGAAAGATTTCCCTGGGAAAACAGGCCTCATTAATGGGACAATCTCAGACATGGAAGTCAGCAACATTTTATGGTGTTCTTCAAATTATATAAATTATATTGCAGCTCTAGCAATGTAAGTGATCTATTACTAAAATAATACATAATTATAGTTATAATGACTAACTTTTAGTTGAAAGGTGATGTATTTGTGCTATGAGCTTGGATCATGTCTAGTGAGAAAGCAGAGCATTACTTTCCAACCCACTAACACATACAGTACTGCAATGGGATGAGGGAGCACGCATTATAAGGAGTGCCCGGATAGGGAATTACAGTGCATTCAGAAGTATTCAGACTCCTTCACTTTGTCCACATTTAGTTACGTTAATACCCATCAATAATGGCTGGAATGCCACAGCCTGTTTGAATAATGTTGCTGACACAATGTGCCTCTCTTCATGGCCCCTCCCAGCATGACAACAATGTCACAACAATGTCACAACAATGTCACAACAATGTCACAAAGCAAGCGTTGTCTCCTACTGGTTTCATGAACATGACAATGAGTTCAGTGTTCTTCACTGGCCTTCCCAGTCACCGGGAATCCAATAGAACACCTTTAGGGTGTAATACACCGGCAGACTCACAGCTTGAGCATTTCAATGATGCCGTATGGAACTTGAGAAAACAGATATTCAGGAATAGTTCCACATGTCAAAGCACTACAACGTTAGCGGCATGGTTGCTGAGATGCTTTGGTAAAGGTAATAGCAATCTATAATTGATTTACCATACACCTACACGTCAATTTACTTTATGAGTTATGTGTGTGTGTGTGTGTGTGTGTGTGTGTGTGTGTCAAAGTTAAGTATAGGAACTCTTACCCTCCGTTAAGCGTGGGCGTTAGTCCAAACAGTGTACAGAGTCCTACTGACATGAGCAGGGAGCTGAGTACAGTCACCACAGCAGCCAACGCCAGGCCCCATTTAGACTTCACCATGTCAATCTTCCCTGGTGGGCAGACATTACACACACAGTATAAAACACTTCACCATGGTGATGGTGGGTAGACATTACACACACAGTATAAAACACTTCACCATGTCAATCTTCCCTGGTGGACAGACATCACACACACAGTATAAAAGACGTCACCATGGTGATGGTAGGCAGACGTTTTGCACGCACGCACGCACGCAGTTTAAAACACTGACTTCTGTCACTTTGCTATCAGTGAGTATGCAGAGGAATGGGTTTGCTTATGTGTGCTACCGAAGTCATTATTTGACAGCAAGAAAGGGGTAGCAGGATTTTGAACGGTAGTCTATGTAAAATTGTCAAAAGATAGCCAGCCCTACTTTCTTTTATTGATACTTACGTGTGGAGAAGTAGATGTAGGCAAACAGAATGATATAGGTTGTCACCAGGGGTATGAGCTCAGCAATGCCGATCTCGTCTTTGAAGTGGACGTGCACCATGTGGTCCTTACGCAGGCTGCAGTTGACTGATGGATGCAACTGCTGTAGACGGGCCCTCAGACTGTCCAAGAACCTACACATGCATCCAGGGAACGGATGTGACTGTCAGGGACAGAGAGGCTGTTGTATGCAGGTATGAAAGGGTTGTAGAGACTGGTAAAGGGAATATTTGGGAACGTTGTGGAGACAGAGCTTGTGTTTGGAGCTCACCTTGCATCATAGCTCCTTAATGCCATGGTGATGGTGTAGGTGACCACCCTCTTCCTGCTACTTTGACTGACACCTGTGTGTTTCCCAGGGACACCAAACAGTAGGTCTGACGAAAAACAAAAACACATTATTGAAAGGGCAACCTGTTTATACAGTAATGAATGCCATATTTCTTTATTAAACAGTTTGCCAACGGTATTTTTACATTCTGTTAGTTATGTCAGCAAACCCTGACAAACATAACCATACTAAATAATAGTACTTTTAACTTTTTGAAGATATTTAAATAAAACACTTTTAGTGGAGTAATATTTATCACGGGTATTTGTACTTTCACCCAAGTACAGGATTTGTGTACGTTGTTCAGCACTGCTTGGTTGTAACTTTAGGAAACTGCATTGATAAAGCCAAACTATATAGAGTAGGAGCTTTGCCTGGGAAGAGAAGTCAAAGCTCATTGGTGTATTGAAATTTTGCGGCCGTGAGACATCACACAACCTACCAACAGTAAACCCCTTTTTGAAAAGACATTGTTACAGTGGCCGAGAAATCCAATAGGATCCGTTATAAATATGTATAAATATCTTTTTGTGTTTGGAGAATGCTAGTGTTGATCAGACATTGTCAAAACATCTATATTTTGAGTAAACTGGACCTTTGAGGTTTTATAAATTGTTAATTTTAGGCCGGTAAAAATAATTCCATCAGTTGGCAGGAAAGTAAAAATGGACATTTCTGGCCCTGCTTGGTGGCAACTGGTGCCTTTGAAGTCTTAAATAAGTGGCCAAATGTTTTTGTTTTCTTAAATTCTACTTTGTAGGTAAAAAAATACTTGACAGTTATTAAATGCAGGGTTTATACCACAAAATAGGAAAAAAAACAACGTACACTTTTACCAGATTATTATTATTCATTAGAAATCTTGCAATCTTCCATTCTTGTTGGCATGGAATTGATTCATCTCCATTTTTATCTGTTCCCTACCTCGAAGTGTAGCTGAGGTGTGCAGGCCTTTGGGTTCATGCTTCTGGACCGTTTTGAGCAGGTCAGGGTCTGAGTCAAACAGCTCCCGCTGATTCTGCCAGTAGTTGCCAGGGGAAACCAGCAAGCAGCCATGCTCAGGCAGGACTGTCTGCATGCGCCGCAACCCTGGCAAGAGGTCTGTCACCTGCAGGCACAGAGCCTCCAAGCTTCGGACCCCATATCTGAAAGCGGGGGAAAAAGAAAGACAGCAATGTAGATGTAGATCAATGGAATTTTTCTTTGGCCAAAGTTGCATACCACTAGCCTGTTGACAGATAACTCTAAGACATTGATGTCAAAATAAAGATTGGGTGATGAATTGATCTTCCAGTCTGAAGGTGTATGCCTTACTGATCAGAGTGGTAGACATGGTTGCGGATCTCCTCCAGTAGGCTGAAGACCCGACCCAGTGGAGAGCGGAACACATCCACCGGAACCAGGCCGCTTTCCCAGGGAGACACGGCCGCCTTCACCAGGACCTGTTGGATGTAGGCCACTGGAGGACCTCGGTACTACACAACAAACAGAAAAGACCTGCTGAAAATAGGAGGACCTTGATACTGAAGATCAAACAGAAAAGACCTGCTGGATATAGGAGGACCTCAGGACTGAACATCAAACAAAAAAGACCTGCTGGATATAGGAGGACCTCAGGACTGAACATCAAACAAAAAAGACCTGCTGGATATAGGAGGACCTCGGTACTGAACATCAAATAAAAAAGACCTGCTGGATATAGGAGGACCTCGGTACTACACAACAAACAGAAAATACCAAATTATGATCATAAAAGTCATGTCTTATTTAAAATGCTGATTCCTCAATCCATGTTTGGCTTAAAGAGGCTCAGGTGAAAAAACAACAAATACGATTTTGGGCAATGTAATGGGGGGATCAGTATGAAGTCAGAGTAGATCATCACCCTGTGAATATAATCACATTACGGTGCATCATAAGGGCATAACCTAGGCTACTAGAGTTAGCAATACGACTTAATTAATATTATTATTATCCTACTAAAAGACCTTATAATTTTACCCAGTCAGGCTGTTCTCCGAATTCACCCTGGGGCTCTCGTGATGGGACAGCGAAGTCTCGTAATCCTGTGGTAAACTCCACTGGACCGGTCCCTGGCAGTGGCAGCTTCAACAAGGGATAGCTATGAGAAACAGATAGGAATTCAGAAAGAAATTGCTATTATGTCAATCGAAATGTTTGTGCAGTAAAATTATACCATTAGCAAACACTAGCTACTGTACTGTAACAATTGCTACAAAGAAGCAAAGACAAGGGAATCCCATGAACGTTGTTGCTAGATAAAGCCTTAAATGAACAGCTTTCTTCCAGGAAAGCTCTTCTGAAGCAGGTTGTCTCTGAGGGTTAGAAACATTTTTCTAAAGCCAGTGCTACTTTTTTGCACATAGGTTCAAGCCATTAGGTTAAAAAAGACTCTGAACTTCTGTGATGATGTCACCGATAGGTCTAGGCAAGGATATACAGATAGCTGTAAAGCTTTGAATGTTGCCAGAAACACAATGGCATCCACCTTTGTAAAACTGGAGAAACTTCCTAGAGCTGGCTTTCTGGCTTAACTCAGATACAGGGCAAGAGATGTGTGGAAAGGAGGAAACTCATCTCACAAGAATTCCACCAATCAGACTTTAGTGTTTCACCAATCAGGTTTTAGTAACAGATTGGCCAGACAGAAGACTTAAGGGAATAATGAATCAAGTCAATTACAGAGAGGAATTTGAAGAAAACCTGCTACTTAATGACGTTAAGGAGCGCAGACTAAAAGGTACACCTTTCACCATGACAATAGCCTAAAGCATTCATCATAAACAGCCAATGAAGTCTCTGATAACAGACAGCCAATGAAGTCTCAGATAACACAGACAGCCAATGAAGTCTCTGATAACAGACAGACAGCCAATGAAGTCTCTGATAACACAGACAGCCAATGAAGTCTCAGATAACAGACAGCCAATGAAGTCTGATGTCCTTGAGTAATGTAGCAAAGGCCGGGGTTGAAACTACTAGAACATTTGTGAAGCACTGTGTATGGGAATATAATGTGTATCTGTGTGACGAAGGCATGCAACACGCAAAGCGATACTTTCTATAGCGCGTGGATTCTAAGAGAAAATAATAATACATCTTTGTTAATATAGCACTTAATGTTACAAATTAAGGTGGCAAGCCACGCATACAAAAGATTTTCAGGGCATAATGTGAAATGTAGACAGTTTATTCAACTGCTACCAGTTAACATCAATCACTTTATTTAGAGGCATCAAGAGACTTAGATAAAACGATGTATCACGTAATATATGGACATTTACAATGATTGGTTTCTTATAAAAGATATAAAGTTTGGTGGTTTGCAGAAGGATCAGAGTGACAACACAAACAGAAAGTAGAATGCCTCCACACGCATGTACAACCACAAACAAACACAAACAGTCTGCATACCAGCAGGTGAGGATGCTAGCAGAGGTGAAGAGAATGATGGGCACTGGGTAGGAGGCACACAGCAGCCCATGGCGGTAGAAGGCCACCGAGATCTTCTCTCGAAGCCGTTCTCTCACCGTCATCCTGAAGGACAGGGTCAGCTGATGCCCATCAGTGGCTGGAGGGCAACCGAGGATGTGGCAAAGCGGGGCATTCAGGGACCTGAAGGAAGGGATGGGAAGCAGGTTTAGACCGAGGTCCTGCAAACACTATATTGCTGTATTCATTTGTGCAGCCTATTTAATTGACGCATAGTAAAATACAATCTTGTAAATAATAATAAAAAGTGTTTGCTCGTCACACTTTCTGCATTTTAGCACATTTAGTAAATTATTCTGGTCAACCAAATCTAATCAGACAAGGACCCTAACTAGTAACAAACATAATTGCACATACCCATAATCATTGAATACCAAATTAACCAATCAAATGGAGAGTTCTTAAGGAAAGTGTTAAGGCAGGATTGATAGACATAAGAAACGTTACCCATACAGTTGAAAAAACTGACCATGCCGAGAGAAAATAGATCTCAGAGGACATCAGGAAGAGGTTAGTTTGAGCACACATCAGTCTGAGGAAGGCTCTAAATTATTATCCTAATGATTTCAACATTATCAGTCCAATGTAAGGCATATATTTTACAAATGGAGACAATTTAAATCAACTAGGAGTGGACGTCTTTCTAAAACATTCCCAAGAGCCACAAGAAAAATAATAAATATGGTAAAAGCCAACATATTGCAGCTAGGGTTTTTCAGACATCCCTTGCTGCATCTAAGGTAGCTGACCATGCTTCGACAGTAAGACGACCGCTAACTGGAGACGATATTCACAGCAAGGCTCTCTCTAAGGAGCTGTCAGAGACGTCAACATTCACCCATGCCTCTTCTGGAGATGTTCTGGGCTTAACTTAAAACACCCAGGAAGAAAGATGCGCCCTTAAAAACCCCAATGAGTTATCAGTTCAAAGCCCCCAAGTCACGGTCAAAACAAAAATAGTAGGCTACGTGCCGATTTTGAATTATGGCATGTTAATAACACCACTTCAAACCAAACCACTTCATTTTGAGCATTTTGTTGGGAAGGAACAGAAAAAACGTTTTATGAAAGCAAACCGTGAGTGAGCAAGATCTCTACACAGCTAGCTGACAGCTGATAAAATTAGCGACATGTAATTACGTTGTGGACTGAAAATAACAATACATTTTGTCTATTGTAACAGTTTGAAAACGCCGAGCAGTGTAAGTTTCTTGACCACTACTTTTCGAGATCCTATTTGACAATTGTATACAATTGTGTAGTAAATTTAAACAATCGGCAAGGGTTGACCTGCGTGCATATGAAATGGACTTGTGAAACTATTATAACGTGAATGCCTGCGGTGCTCATGGGATGGCACCTGGCTGCCTACACGTTAACCTAGATTATGTAGACAGCTAGCAAGCTAGTGCTGGCTAAAGTTACTTTCGGCTAACGATGATGCCGGTGAGTTTCGTACAAAATATAATTTAGCTAGCTAGTATATAGACCGTTGTAAAAATGTGTTCTGGTCTCAGAGTGTGTCGCTAGAATTTAGTTATTTGCCAAAACATATACAGTATCTAAACTCGCAAACCTTACCCTGTGAACGAACCATGTTAGCTATCCACGTAGCTAACTAGCTAATTCCATAGAAATTAGTGGTGCAGCGTTTGCTTAGAATTTAGCTTGGGGACGTTGACTCGTTGCTCCTTTCCTCTCGGCTTTAATGTAACTTTAACTTAACATTTGTCTTAGACAGCAGTTTAGACTTACCTAGAATACGTGAATATCAGATAGATTCCAATAATACGTCCTAGTTAAATGGATTGCTGTCCAAATTCCTTGATTCCTTCTTTAGCCTACTCTGCTGACCACGGTGTCTACTTACTGGGAGATTGAGAGGAACCTTCGACCTCTCACCCCACCCTACCCACAACGGGTAGTCATGTTCCAGCAGGTATATACAATATAAATCCATCGTAGAAGCATAGCTTTTTAGGCTAGCTTTTATGGTTCAGATCTGAACACATGAAGACACTGTGGGAAAAGGAGATTCAAAGAGTGATGTGAACGCAGCACTGAACTTTAGACTTGCTCTAATTTACTAGTCCACGTTTTAGTATTAGTTTTTGCTGAATATATTCTGAAAGAGGTTAGTGATAATAGATTATTGGGTGCCCCACCACCTTTGGTTGCTAAAACGTTTTGTTTTTTATTTTGGCAACGTGTCACATTAATTTACTTAATCTCAGCAAGCCTTCAATAGATAAAAGCAGCACGACTGGTTCTCACTAGCCAATCAGGACAACTTTCTGCAGAACAGTGGCGTGTACAGAAAGGGGTGTGTGTGTGTGTGTGTGGGGGGGGGGGGGGGGTCAAGAGGGACACAAGCCAAGTGAAGCCAAGAAATAAAGATACAAATGTCTGTTTTACTTAATAATATGATGGCTATATGGATAACTAGAAGAACTGAAGTAATCTATCCTGCCATATGCTGTTGTTCCCGACTAGTTTTAGGAATAAGTGTTATAAGAAAACGGAATAAACATTATAGACAAAAAACAAAATAGACAGCTTTGATAATATACGTTTTATAAATTATTGTATTCAGCATAATAAAGATGCCTTTTTACAAACTGAATGGAAATCAGGTGAGTGGTGTAGGCTATTGATGAAAGAAAAGGGGAAATTAAAACAAGTGCTTTTTGCAGGTCTTACTCGACAACAACTTAAAACACCCCGTATGTTGTGCGTGATGGTAGATGCAGACTTATCAAATCTTGCAGAAGTTATGGCAGGGGAGGAGGGGGGCAAATTTCAGAGGGGGCGGTGCACCCCCCCACCCCACCCCCTCCCCTCCCTGGACCCGCCAGTGCTGCAGAAGATGGATCTATATTTGTATCACCTTGAGTGCAGTTTTTTCCCCCAACTATTGCTCAACAGCAGTGCGGTGTGTATATTCTTATCCCAACCCCTCTCGACCATTAGAGCCTGGGTGGCTATTTATTTAACTTTTTGTCTTAAAGGAAAATAATAGAACAACAAACTCTACTGTGAAAAAGGCTAGGCTTAGTTGTTTACCCGCCTAGACTCAAAAACAGGTTTGACTATTGGCCAACTGAACTCTTCCTTAGTTGCTGAGACTATATCGTTGCTTTCACACAGATAACACGGGCTCAACACTTGCTGGACCCGTTCAGACCGCACTTTCAAGCACAAACGCGGCGCTTGAAGATGGATGGTGGAAAAAAAGAGAAGGGTTAAGCAGAAAGGGAGAGAGAGAGAAAAGACGAAAGGCCCTTGCATGAGATGCCTATATGCAGCAAAATCAAGAATCAACCACCAGACAAGACTGTAAAATTGAACTAAGAACTCAAACAAAATAGGAATATTGCTTTGTTGTTGGGTTTTAAGGCCCGGGAGCGTCACCTCAAGTGAACTTTTAATGTAATTAATTTACACCTAAGCACTTTGAACGGCAGACGGCAATGTTACGCCATTCACAAATCTAATCTGGCTAAAAATGTCCATGAAGAAGAGAAATTAGCGAATCGGCGGGGTAGTTGCCGTCTGTCCCCACCCACTGCAACAACCCGCCTTTGGAGTACAGGCAAACAAATAGCTAACTAGCACAACATCAACTTTCATTCGTTAATAGCAAGGTAATATGGATTTTCTCAGTGGCTAGCAATAGTATGTTTGATGTTCTTCACTCATGTCCATTCTTATATAAATATACCTCCGTGACTAAATTAGTTACGGGCGTCGTTGGTCGTTATCTTAGCTAGCCCGCTAACCAACGTCAGCTAGCGTGGCTTGCTACCTGACTGTCAGTTAACCAAGTTTAGCCAATTCAAATGTAACTGAAAGCAAGCAAGCAGGCTAGTAGGTTGAATGGTTGCGGTTGAATTAACATGCAACATAATTTGAAGCACCGTGTTCTATAGCTCGCTAACTTGAGCTAACATTACAGCTAGCTGAAGTTAACCATAGCGCGCCAATCTCTGTACTAAAAGTGTTAAAGTTGGCAGTTAATATATTCACTTCATGTCTCAGTTATGTCACGTCGTGTCAAAGCCTTGCAGTATATATTGAAAAGTTGCAACACAAGCGAAATGCGTGCAAATACTTCGGACAGTTCTGCATTACTTGCAGTCTAAGTTACAGGTTGCATCGGTCTCGTTGTTATAAGATCATTGATGCTGGTTGGTACCCGTTTGAAAGTTAGATTCTGCCTTTTCGAATTAATGATTATTTGGGATAGTTTAGCGAAAAAGCATTGTTTGCTACCCATTCTGGCTATCAAGGATTTGTATCATTCATTCATCAAATCTGTACGTGCAACTAACTATACGTTACTAATATTAGGCTATTGCTAAAATGTTAGACTTTTTATAGTATGGGAGTCATGAGGATACAAACCCAAATACCCTTTTCGTTTCAGGTTTGAGCAAAATAACTGTCTGCTGCACAGACATGAGCGAAACTACTAAGGCCATGCCAGAGAACTGTCCGGGGATAGATGGGGATAAGGAGGAGCAAAAAGAGGGAGCTGTAGAGAAGTGTAGTCCAACACGCCACGGTCGAAAAGTATTTGGTAAGTGAAATGATATATTGAGTCCCCTGTATTTTTGATAAAGTACGTTTAAAAAAAAACAATGGGGCAGGTCTATCCAGTGTAGATTGCAGTCAACGTCATGTTTTTTTGTTTGTTTGTTTTTTTTCAACTCCATTGCATGGTTTCAGTTTGGTAAGATAGTGAGGTGGCCTGTGTTTTTATCCCACTAAAGCTGACCTGGAACTGCAATGGGTAAATACATAAATTGTGAGAAATGTATGGTTTCTGTTTCCTCTCATTCTAGCTGTCGGAGAAGTTATTGAAGGGAAACGAGAGAAAAAGAACATACAGAGACTGGACTATCAGATATCGAAACCTAAAGAGAAGCTAAAGATTGAAAATGGTAAGTGCTAAGAGAGGGACATAGAGCACACGACACAATAGAAGGGAATAGAAATAGTCGATATTTACAGCCTTTTTGCTCGTGTCATCAAACTGACGTGTTTATGGACACCAAACACCATCAATTCCATAAAAACAGAGCGCTTGTCTTTTTCAGGAGGTGGTGATAAGTTGGGAGACATTGCACGAACAAACCACAACATTACAAAGATGAAACCAGTGGATCTGAAACCTCTGCATTTGATTCTCTTTGATAGGCCAGGAAAGGTAAGTGTGGGTTTTCCAGAGATTTCTGTATATTTCCTGTCAGACTGAAAAGTGGCTACAGGTCTTGACTAGAGCATTATTTAATTGCAGATTCTCTCTCTCAATTCATTTTATGAAATATGCCTTATAGTTGGCTCTTGTTTGCTTCTGCTGCCCCTACGAGTAATTATCAGTGGCTCCTTCTCCAGGTTGGCACAATGAGGAAAGACATTAGACAGTTCAATGGCTTTCCGTTTGAGGTGGACAGTGACCCCTACATCAAAAAGCGTGAGAAAATGCTTCGGTAAGGAGGGAGTAGCTCTTTTTAGGATTTGCTTCTCTGGCCCAAACCGTGTGCTATGTCCTGGCTCAATTTTGTTTTTAAGTCTTATACTAAGTCGAAAATAGACGCGTAGATCTAAGAAAGGGGAACAACACTTTCATACTGATGTCTAACTGTCAGGTGAATGGTTTTTGACAGACTTTTAATTGTATTTGAATGTTACAGTTGTATCCAAACTCACTTGCACGTCTGCTATATTTTACTATTTCTGGATCAAGGATTGCAACTTTAACCAATTCCAAACTGAAAACCATCTGCAAGGTGCTGGATCTGGAGAGAAGTGGCACCCAGCCAGTCATCATTGACAGGATACTTAATTACCTTGTAGAGCCCAAAAACAATGGGAAGGTAAGTGCCAAAGGGGATTTTGTGTGGTCCATTCACCAGACAGCAGTTACAAAGTGGCCGTAAACCTATTTTGATTGCTTGAAAATGTGGACTGTATTCCTTACTGAGTTCATTACTACTGACTGTCTTTTTTGTAGCCCTTGATCTTAAAGAAGAGAAAAAAGTCAAAGAAAAAACTATTGGGTAACGACTCAAAGCGCAAGAGCAAGGACAAGCCTAAAAGCACATCTGTCAGTCCCAAGAAGTCCAAAGCACAGAGCAAGTCCAAAGCCATTGTCACAGACTCGAGTAGTGACGATGACAATGAGGAAGGCCAGCAGGAGGTCACGGTGGAGCTGGATTGGTCAGAGTCTGAGACAAAGGGAGGGAAAACACAGAAGAAAGAAGAGCTGTCAAGTGAGGACACTGAGGACTCTGAGGAGGTGGAAGATAAGGTGAGGTGTGCTTGATTAGTGCTAACAGAATGTGTTCCTACCTATTGAGGTTCATTGTAAGTCATGTAATTCGGCCTATTTATTTGATTGTGCCTTTTATTATTCTTATAAGTCTCAGAAGTCTAATACAGCCAAAGAAAAGGCCCCTGCCAAGAAGACGCCTGCCATCAAGCGTTTGCAAGCTGCGAAGAAGATTGTCACCCCTAAAAGGAAAGTAAAAGAGGAAGCCTCTGAGCCGTCTGATTCGGACTCGGATCCAGAAGACAGCGAGAGCGAAGCGGAGAAGGTGAGAGTCAAGGTGAGAGGTATGCCAACAAAACAAAAAAGAAAGTTTTTTTCCCCCAGTTTTTCGCATCCACACATACCAATCCTAATTTAAAAAAGTGAAAGTTTCAGACAACGTAGCAGTTACAGATACAAGTTACAGTTACATGTGCAGAAATACCAGACAGGCATGCAGAATCTCCTACAATAATGATTGGTGGTATTATTGTGTAGCATGTGTCCAAATGTCCATAGCTGCTTAGAAGTCAACTATATATTTTCTTCCAGTTTATTTAGAAGTGTGATTATTATTTAATCTTTGTTGTCAGCCACAGCCAAAGAAGAAAGCAGCAGTTAAGAGAGTAGCACCAACCAAACCTGCTGCCAAAACTAAGAAGGCTGACAGTAGCAGCAATCGACAGAAAAAGAACACAGGTACAGACAAATGGATCTACAGCTGCAGTGTAATAGATGTAACTGGTGGATGTCAGACATGCACAGTATAGTTTTTCATTGATATCATACAATTCCTTAAAGGTTTGCATTGCATTCGTCACTCTCCCTTAAATAGCAGCTGGTGGCAGTTCAGATGACGATGAGCCACTCATCAAGATGATCAAGAAGACACCAGCCCCTTCTGACGCCCAGCTGGAGGAGACGGTGCAGGGCCTTTTACGAGAGGCCAACCTGGAGGAGATGACCATGAAACAGATCTGTCAGAAGGTTGGGGCTTCTCTCCTCTTTTTCCTCCTTGGTTTTATGTTCTCTAGATTATTGTGAACTTTTAGTATTGCCTCGGTGAGGCTTCAAATAATTGTTTGTATTTTAAAATTAATAAATAAATAAATGTAGCCTCTACAGGTATCATGCCACATCACAGTGAAATGGAAGGTGGACTGTAACAGACTTAGGCCCACTTCAGTTAGAAATGTACAATTGATGTAATGTGTACCAAACTCGTTTGACTAACACATATTCGTCTTATATTCTGTACGAAGTGCAAATGATAGTGTTGAAATATGTAATATAATGAGAGGAATACATGGCCCACGGTCAAGAGACCAAACTACAGAAACACTGGAGAAAAAAACACTTTGAACCACAACCAGTACAATACCACTGGTAAAGTGGTATAGGGGGGCAGCAGCATCCTAGATCAAACCCTGTCAATGAATTGTTTGACTTATTGTAAATGTTCACACTGCTGCCGTGGGGCAAACCTCCATCTGCAGGTGTATGACACATATCCAGACCACGACCTGACCAGTCGGAAGGATTACATCAAACAAACCGTCAAAACCGTGAGTCACTCACCTTTTCTGCCCAGATGATGCTCATTAGAATAAGTTAAAAAGATTTATTTGAATGAAGAGGGATTCTGGAGTAGTTTTTTGTTTTGTCAGAATAGTTCACACTGATACAAATTGTGTGGCAACTGGAAATTGGGCCTTACGCTTGAGGGCACAAGTTGCTCTAACGTTTTGAAATTAGTAAGCGCCCTCTACTGGCCAAATTGCAGAAAGCATCTATCCATAAGTGAAGGTAATTTGTATGGAGAGTTCTAGTCAGCTGGGCAGGGAGACTTCTTAATTCTTAGCGTGACGTAACCACTGCTGCATAGTTTGAAATCAACTGGCTTTTTACTTTCTTCCCTTTTAGCTGATTTTGTGAGGTCAACCGCAGGACTTTGACCCCAGGAACTGAGGGACAGGATGTCAGAAAGTAATGTAAAACTGTTGTGAAACAATATAATTTTATGTTTCTTTTCTTATGTTTTTATACAATGTTTTTGGATATCTTAGATCTAAGTTGACAGTATTTTTTTTTTTTGTCATTCAGCTAGGTTACTTTCAGAATGACTCCTGTATGACTACATGGACTAAAGCTGTACACTAAAACAGTCTCAAACATTTAGAGGGACCTTGGTTCTGTTTTCTATTACCATATTGTTTGATTCTGTGGGTCAAAGCATCTGGTTGTGTAATCTTATTGCAGCATTTGTTTGTTTTTTTAATAGAAGATAGCTATCAAACGTCTTGATGGCATGGTAGCTGTATTACTTCACAGCTACAAAAACAGTGATAATGTTTTTTTTTTTTCTATGTGTATCTAAAATAGCACCTAGCACCACCGTACCTACAATAGACTGATAACATAGATTCGTCCTAAGGTCCTGGCATATGGCATAAGATTCTTCTAAATTGAGATTTTTTAATGAAAACATTTTGCAGGTCAAAATGGCAAGTTTTTGGTGAAAATATTTATTATGGAGGTAATTGTTTAAGCTGTTCATCAGGAAAGTTTTGTTTGACAGACCCACTTTCCTGATGGCAATGCAAGAAATGTTTAGTATGTAAATGTGTACATAAGGTTTAAATAGTTAAAGCTATTTTTTAGGAAAGCAACTGTCATATCTAGTTGAATTGCTTTCTACAAGGCTATGTTTGAACGGTACCTTGTACTTGAATGTTTTGCTCATGGATAAGCTCAAATACGTTTTTTGTTTTTTTTAAATAAAATACTTAAAAAATGTGTGATATGCAATTCAATCCTTTTTTTTATAAGTCGTTTTTAATATAAGGTGAATTATTTGTTTTATTATTGTTTATTTATATAATAATATGCCGTATATTATTTATTTATATGTATATGGAAAAGAGATACACAGTACACAAGGGCATAAGGCAAACGTTAAATGAACTTTGGCATGACTAAAGAGGCCTCAGGACATGCCTGATATGTAAAGTATACATTTGCCTACCAGGTACCTCCAAAAAATTCAGACCATAAAAGTCAAATGCAAAAACATAGCAATTGATTGTAATTTCGATAGTCAATTCTTTACAGTTGAAAAATAAGTGTCAAACAATCCACTGGAAGACTGAGTGTAGTAAGTAACCTAGAAACAATAGAAATGTATATGGTGCATTATATTTTCTATTAAAATGTATGTATTGGGAACAGACGGATAAAGATAAAAACCGTTCAAAACCCAAACAGCTTAACATACTCCGGGGGAACCATGGCCATGTTCAGTTCAAATACACGATCAATTAACCCTATAATATGTTTGCGACATGGCCATGTTAAGTGTCCGAATTCCTCAAACAGGCTGGAGAGCATGTCTCGCCAAGGTTCAATCTTTTCACGGTTGCGGCTCATTACGTCTTGAAAGAGGCTCATAAAGTGCAACAAGTCAGTGATATATGGATCCAGCTGCTTCAACATCTTCTGAGACTCAGCCTTAATCCTCTCAGCCAAAGGTAGGAATGGGTCACTGATGTCCTCAATGTAAATCCTGTGGTAGCAGACATGCATATTAGATTAGGTGTCAATGCTGGATTCTCAAGTCAACACTGGTACTAAAAGATACAGTAGGTCAGTTTGGCGAATTGATTAAAAGTGAGCAAAGACTTGGAACGCAACAACTCGATAAACTAACCCCTGCTCACTTGCTAATTCTTAGGTTCTCTGATGCGACTCCCTCTAAATTATGTTTACGAAACGCTCATGCGCACATACTCACATGCCCTGAGCATTGCCAGTACATTAGGCCCTGAGCAAGCTTGAGCAAAAATTATGACTGATTCAATTTTATTCAGAAACTGACACTGGACAATGTCCAGCAGAATACAGCTCTGCAATCAGTATTCAGCTCTATTTCTGCATTCCTTTTTAAAATGTGTATTGGATGCAGTTGCCACTTGACAGTTTAGGTAGTTCTCGAAAAATAATAAAAATGTCTTACCTAAATAACGCCAGTGCTGGCAATTTAAAAATATCAAATCCAACGCTGCCTGCTGATTTGACTGTGGGTCAAACTGCTGCACATGCAAGGTGACTGACAGGCAGGTTGGAAAGTTGTCTGTTAAAGTTGTCTACATTTCCAATATGCTAATTAAAGGGTGAGTGTTTCTTTTTTGGATGCTTTTAGTTAGTTAGCTGACAGGGATTAAGTGATTAAATACTTGTGCAAATTTTGTCAGCATAAAAAGGGTACTAGAAGCAGGTAACCTATGGCAGATTCAATCAACAAATACTAGCCTACTCATAAATGGTTCAATAAAAACGTTCACTTACCAACTTTAGGGATGTAATTAGGCCTACATGTTCAAGATGTGTAATTTGAAGCTCTACTTACTTGGCCTGCTGGGTCAGCCCATGAGCCTTGATCTGGTCAATCAGATCCTGAGCAGCGCTGGTCACACTTATGGTCATAGACTCGAAGAACTGAATATCTTCTGAATAGATGCCACGCTTTACCACAGATTTACACTCTAAATCTGTCATGTGGTCAAAGATAGTGTTGGACATGCACAATTTTAGGTTTATTATGGCTGAAATAAATATAATTCGTACTTTACAAAGAAATGAAATATGTTGAGCATACATTTTAAAAGTATCAGAAGTTATTACCATTGATGGTAGCAAACACAACAAGAATGCTGGCAATGAGAGAGAAGTTCATGGTTGCTGATGTCCAAGTGGAAACTAAAATAATTTACATTACAATTCTACAATATTGTTGGCAAAAAAATAAATCATAAAATATATATATATTTCCTAAAGACCATTACACATAATCAACCGTGTGCTCATAATTTTACTTTTTAGAGCCTACTTCAAGGGCCGTTTATAGACTATTTACGAAACTAATAATAATGACCAAATCTAATGTCTAAGAAAACCTGAAAATTGGTATGAAGATAATACAATGCAGCTTGAAACTTACCGTAACAAGGGTTTTTGGACCTAACAGTAACTTCGGTCTGGGAGTCACCTACTTTAAAGGCTGGCTCTTGCAGTAAAATGTATGAGTGACCTAAAGTGTAATTGGCAGAAGTTGTGTTGTTTGAACCTTGATTTGAATGTAATACTTCTAGCTAAATACAAGAATAATACAAAGTCCAAGTTTGTATGTGTGTGTTATATTCCAGTAGCCAGGATGCACACTTGGAGTTAGAATCCTCTAGCAGTTACATGTATTGATTTTAAAGAGCCTGCAGGAATAGGGATAGAGTAGTGCTATCACAAAGCTTAATAAATAGTCTGGGCTGAGAGTGGATAGAGGGGGGTGGCTCTGAAACATCATCGCTCACCGTTAAGCCTTCTTGGAGGTGTCATGGGCTCAATTTAACAAAACATCCTTGATGGAAGGTGCCCCCTTGAAAACTCTAATGGCATTTCTGCTCTCAACCCAAATCCTTTCAAAATATTGTTTTTAGGATGCTCATCTTGGATTTAAGGTTCTGTATCCAATCCTGTGTATTTTGAAACATTATTAATATTATTTGAGATAATACATCTCCTTCAGCTCAAATGTTTTGGTCTTCAATTTTAAATTATAGGAATTGTTGTAATGCCTGGAAGACTCCTAACAAATGTTGTATTACAAAGTAAATGTAAATGAATTTGGTGTTAAATCCAGGCCTGTTTGAAATACTTGTGATTAGATTGACTTGGTGCGTGCCTTGTCCACACTTGCCTGTCATATACAATTTTTCGAAATCCATTTGTACATACTTCATGTGGTAGACTCAATGTCCTCTAGGTGGGGTTGACAATACATTATTGCCATCACTAAATGGGGAAAAAAATAAAAGCCTGACCCGCCGTGCTTCTGTTTCTTTAGTTTGTTCGGCGACAACTATACAAGTTACCATTGTCAAATCAACTTTGGTCTTTGGTCTGGCAAATTTACTCTGACATTACTTCTTTGCTGCTGCCTGATTTGTAAAGCCATGTGAAAGAGTGCTGTGAACTAACCTGCCAGGTACCTCCAAAAAATAAGACAAGAGAATTGCAATTTAATAAATAGCAATTGATTGCATATTTTGATAGTCAATTCTTTATAGTTGAGAAATAAGTATCAAACTGGAAGACAGAGTGTCTAATAAATTGCCATAATGTAGAAACAATAACAATGTCTATTTGGTGCATAATATTTCCTACTTAAATGTGTGCGTTGGAAAAAGACATACAATTTTTTTTTTATAAGCTCAAAACCCAAACAGCTTAACGTAGTCAGGGGGGAACATGGCTATCGGCAGTTTAATTACACTTTCAAGGAACCTTGAAATATTTTTGCGATATGGCGCTGTTAACCAATAGAATTCATAAATCAGACTGAAGAATCTGTCAAACCAAGGATTAAACTTGTCACGGATGCTGTTCGCAAAGTCTATAACAGGCTCTAAAACCATCTCCGTCAAGTCATTACTGTATGGTTTTAGCTGCCAACTGATGAGCTCAGCCTCAGCCTTAATCTTCTCAGCAAAAGGTAGGAATGGGTCACTGATGTCCTGAATGTAAATCCTGTGGTAATAGATAGACATATTAGTTCAGGTCTCTCGATGCCGGTTTCTCTAGGCAACACACTGATACTAAAAGAGACAGTAGGCCTAGGTCAGTTGGTGGTTAAAAGAGATTTTCAATCAACCATCCCTTGTCTCTTTGTTAATTCTTAACTTAACTCTCTGATGCCACTCCCTCTAAATTATGTTTACAAAATGCCCAAGTAAAAAAAAAAAATAATAATAATACGCTTGGTGTCAGTAACGATTCAATTTTATTCACAGGTCAAAACTGACACTCACAGGTCAATGTCAAGCAGAAGATAGCTCTGCCATCATTATTCAGCTCTTGCAGCTATCACCCCCAAGGAAAGTGACTCTTATGTTTACTCGGGCTATATCTCTACTCAATGGAGGTCTATCTATCACTTGCAGTCAAATTCTTTACTTCGGCATTCCTTTTCTTCTTTGTTATATTTGTAGTGGACGCAGACGCCACTTGCCAGCAAAGCTGGTTATTGAAACGTTACCAAATGGCTTAACTAAATCCACACAGCATTAAAAATGATCAAATGCAACCCTGCCTGCTGATAAGTGACTGTAGGTCAAATTGCTGCACAGGCAAGGTGAATGACAGGCAGGTCGTAACTCCATTGTGGCGAAAGTTGTCTTGGTAGGTTAGTGAGTAGACCTACAGTTCGCGGTCAGATTTCCTAGAAGCTAAATACAGGGTGTGTGTTTTCTTTGTATCATTTTAGTTACTTTATTAATTAGCTATCAGGGATCAAGTGAATAAATGTGAAACGGGTGTCAAATCATAAAACGTGCTAAAAGCAGGTAACCTACTGCAGATTTAATCAACAAATATTACCAATGAGAGAATAAATAATACTTTTCACTGACCAACTTTGATTATGTAATTACATGTTCACATTGTATTGTGTTATAGTCCACTTACTTGGCCTGCTGGGTCAGCTCATGAGCCTTGATTTGGTCAATCAGATCCTGAGCAGCGCTGGTTATAGTTGTGGTCATATCCTCGAAGAACTTCTGAAAATCTTTCTCATAGAAGCCACGCTTTACCACAGATTTACACTCTAAACCTATAATGTGTGCAAAGATAGTGTTGGAAATGCAATTTTGGTTTCTAATGGCTGAAATTAATATAATTCAAAGAAGACATTACATTTGTTGAGCATACAACATTTTAAAAGTATCAGAAATGATTACCATTGATGGTAGCAAACACAAGAATGCTGGCAATGAGAGAGAATTTCATGGTTGCTGATGTCCAAGGGGAAACTAAAGTAGATATTACAATTTTACAATATTGTAAAAATGTCTTGATTTCCTGAACACCATTACACATAATCAACAGTTTGGTTACACTTAACTTTTTAAAAACCTACTTCAAGGGTAATTTACAGACCGTATACAACTAATAACAATAACTGAATTAAATGTCTAAGAAAACCTGAAAATTGGTTTGAAAACCATACAATGCAGGCTGAAACTTACCTTAACAAGGGTTTTTGGACCTAACAGTGCCTTCGGTCTGGGAGGTACCAACTTTAAAGGTTGGCTCCTGCAGATAACTGTATGAGTGACCTAAAGTGCAATGGGCAGAAGTTGTGTTTGAACCTTGATTTGAGTGTAATACTTCTAGCTAAATACAAGAATAATGCAAAGTCCAATACAAAGGTTTGTATGTGTGTGTGCCTTTCCAGCAGTCAAGATGCACATAGACGTGTGATTGGAATCCTCTGGTACTTAATGTATTGATCTAAAAGTCATTGCCAGCCTACTGTGCCTCCTAACTATACCCAGCTAATCCAGGAGCTTGCCTCTGCAATGACAAGTTTAACAATATTTTCTGAGAGTATAGTTTTGGCTAATAATTTGTTCACATATTGTGATTTTCTCACAGCAACAGTGTTTATAATTTAGAGCTGTATTGAAGCAGATGGTACAAAAACAGCTCTTCCAGCAAAATATAATCTGACCACTGGTAGTTCCCGAGACAAAGTTCTACAGGCGTGTAGCCTAATCCTGGACCAGAGAGTGTGAATTATAAAAGATAATCTAAAAGGAATTTGTAATTGTTTACTTAATTCATTTATTTTTAATAAAACCCTAATTAGAGATAATTAAAAGTTGAACTGTTAACAATAATGTTATGGTGTACTACTGTAAGTCCGAACCATAAGGTCAGTGTATGTCCATGTTATTACTAAAGTGAATGACAACAGTGACAGCCCTTTTGGTAGTCTAGCTCTTAAATGGGTTGGGAGGGTGCCCCTGTGTAGTAAACAGTAAGTCATTTATAATCAATTGTACATAGGATGAATTATACATTCTAATTATAAAGGATGGATTATACATTTATTCCAGTCATGCACAGGGAAATACCAGACACACTTTGAGGCAGCAATCTCCTCTTAGCATCATAGCCTAAACTATTGTCTTAAATAACAATCAGTTTAGAAAGTCAGAAAGGTGCTTGGCACCTGTTTAGGCTCACTCTAACATTAAATCCATTTCAGGTAAATTCGATTTCTAAGTATCCTTTAAACAGGCATAACTTAGCCTTACTAACTTGTCACATTATGCTCCTTTAAACAGTCATAACTTAGCCTTACTAACATGTCACATTATGCTCCTTTAAACAGGCATAACTTAGCCTTACTAACTTGTCACATTATGCTCCTTTAAACAGGCATAACTTAGCCTTACTAACTTGTCACATTATGCAAACGAGAAAAGAGACAACACAGTTATTTTTTGTCTTTCATGTGTTTTTACTATTATATGGAGTGTGGTGGCACTTTGGGGATTTTTTTACAATGTGTTAACTATAAAAATCCTATGAAATTCCTAGTGGTTTGTGTCAAGTATAGTAAAGTATTCTACATTTCAACCGTGGTTACAATAGTTTTGATGTTAAAATGGAATGTTACAATTAGGTTTGTCATCTTGAAAAACAAACCAACAAGCAAAGTCAAAGTCACGTACAAAAATACATACTCACAGTACAGTACATACAGTATAACAACATGCAAATGGTATGACAATGCTGTTATGGAGTTGTGGGATTCATCATTCTTCCCTCTAAGTACTCATGGTGCACTGGATGAACTGGGAAAGGGAAAATGGGAGAGGTATGAGGAAAATGAGGAAACATTAACAGAAATATCACAGTTTGTTGATGTTGGAAAGACCAGAATAAAGCTGTAGTACACGTAAGATTTGTACTGATTTACATCCATTTATGTACAAACACATGAATGACAACCAACCATTCACCTTTCAAACACATAAATTACAACCAACCATTCACCTTTCAAACACATAAATTACAACCAATCATTCACATTTCACAGATGTGTGGTCAAACTCTGGTGATCATAAGTATAACATTGGATTGGAAGTTACAAACATGCTTAAAACTGTCAGTCACACTTTTGTTAAAAAAAAAAAAATATGAATAACAATTATAATAATGAAATAAGCTCACGTCATCATAGGGAAATGTGGCGGATCCTTGGCCAGACTGATCCCTCTTTCGAAACAGTTCTAAAGACACACACATGGATCAAGACCGGTAGTGAGCACACAAAAACACACAATCAAATTGGCTAGAAAAGCCTAAATCAAATGCTCTGCTCACCAGTTAGACTTCTGAGTTTGACACAGCAAGCCACATAATCATCAAATGAGATTTTTCCATGAGTGCTGTAGCGCTTAATGATGCAGTTCATGGCTTGAGGGCTCAACCTATAGCCTGCGTAAAGGCAAACAAAAATACATTATTAAAGCATGCGATTTGAATTACTTGAACTATTATTAATTCTCACTGTTTTCCAAGTATGTATTGGCGGATCCTGTAGCTCGACATAGTCAGGATTGGCTTTCCATTCCTGCTAGAGCCCTCTAGTCGATAGTTAGTAGATAGGTAATGTATGACAATTCAAACGTTTTTGTGATTTAAAATGAACAATGAAGCTTTAACACACAACCCCTGGCATCCGGTTTGGTAGTCTGTGAAAAACTGTTCATCATCAGTCAGAAATGCTTCCACCTTGGAACCCCAGGTCAACCTCTCCATGCTCTAAATGTACTACTCAGTATTTATCCTAAACCTATTTCGACCTGTGTAGGGAGTGGACACAGGTTAATGAGGAGTGTCTGATATTACTGAACCCCCACCCACACCCATAGAGGTGATGGCATTACTGACCCCCCCCCCCCTCCATACCCATGGAGGTGATGGCATTACTGCCCCCCCCCATACCCATGGAGGTGATGGCATTACTGATCTCCCCCCCCACACACCCATGGAGGTGATGGCATTACTGACCCCCCCCCCCCCCCCCCCCACACCCATAGAGGTGATGGCATTACTGACCCCCCCCCCCCCCCCACACCCACACCCATAGAGGTGATGGCATTACTGACCCCCCCCCCCCCACACCCACACCCATAGAGGTGATGGCATTACTGACCCCCCCCCCCCCCCCCCCCACACCCATGGAGGTGATGGCATTACTGACCCCCCCCATACCCATAGAGGTGATGGCATTACTGACCCCCCCCATACCCATAGAGGTGATGGCATTACTGACCCCCCCCATAGAGGTGATGGCATTACTGACCCCCCCCCCCCCCATAGAGGTGATGGCATTACTGACCCCCCCCCACACCCATAGAGGTGATGGCATTACTGACCCCACCCATACCCATGGAGGTGATGGCATTACTGACCCCCCCCCATACCCATGGAGTTAATGGCAATACTGACCCAACCATACCCATGGAGTTAATGGCAATACTGACCCCCCCATACCCATGGAGGTGATGGCATTACTGACCCCCCCACACCCATGGAGGTGATGGCATTACTGACCCCCCCCCCCCCCCCCCCCCCCCCATACCCATGGAGGTGATGGCATTACTGACCCCCCCATACCCATGGAGGTGATGGCATTACTGACCCCCCCCATACCCATGGAGGTGATGGCATTACTGACCCCCCCATACCCACAGAGGTGATGGCATTATTGATCCCCCCCCCCCCCCCCCACACACACACACACACACACACACACACACACACACACACACACACACACACACACACACACACACACACACACACACACACACCCACACCCACCCACCCACCCATAGAGGTGATGGCCTGGTGCATTTCCTGGGGGTCCACCATCCCACTCTGGTCCCGGTCGATGGACAGGAAGTGCTGCTTCCAGCCGTTGATGACTGCCCACAGCTCCTTGAACTCATTGAAGCCCATGGTACAGGACATGTCTCTCTAAACAAGTCACTCTGGTTAGGGAACCATCACAGTCAGAGCCAGAGGCAAAACCCAAAATGTATACTGTATTTGAATACACCGAAGGAAACATTAGAATAACAGATTTTGCTGAATTTTTACAGTAGTAACATATTTAAGCTCAGAAACGTGTCAAATAATAACAGTAAACTCCTATTCTACCTGGTGATGTCAATCAAATGCTATTTTTATTTGTTACTTAATCAAAGATACATCCAGCATGTTGATCATCAGTCTGCAGGTCTCCAGGTTAAAGGCTGTTAAGAGAAAACAGTCAGTTATCAGAGCTCCAAACCTAAAACTGGTTTCAGTTGATTCAAGTCCAATCTTTAACAGATAAGGAAACACAGATTAATCTTTGTTCAGGAATTTTGAAGATCTGTATTACGTTGGACTGAATATTTTGGAACTTAGTCTACAGTTGCCCATCCATTTAAAGCACCATGTTAGATGTCATGGCCAAACGTAATCTACATAAACATAGTGTTATGTTATTAATTATATTAACAATGTTTACATGGACTAATGGTTAAAATGCATAAAAATTACCCTATAGGCTTTGTGGATAGTAATCTTAACAGAATTTTAAGTCTTGCTTACATGCTTTGATAAGCTTAGCAATTTCATATTCTATTTGTTAATTTCAGCAAAGTGATCCAAGAAATTGTAGTACTCAGATTATAATATGGATATTAGAGACTGAGTTTAACTCATTTTTGGTTGTTGCAATTTTCAAAGGGGAAATTGAGAACACAAATCACATATCTCTCAACCTTAATTCCACCCAAGCAATAAAATCTTGTTTTACATTCTGTAAACCGTATTATGAAATATTGTGACAGTTACTGATTAATCTAAACCTCAAAAGTACCTTTCCCAGAAGTCCCAGAACATTTAGCTTGGCAGGATATAAACAACAACAATGAAGAGGCTTTTCTTACGTTTATAGCCACCAGAGAAGTTGGCCTGTGTGAGGCACGCCTGAAGCTCATCTGCTGATATGTGTCCATCCTTGAAGTGAAATAATAGATAGGACACATCACTTAAAGTTATCTTGTGAGCAATGCTATATGTTGATCTGGTTATGTTAGCTTGGCCTATTACCTGTCCGGCAACAGCAGCAAAGTATCCATAGAGTGGGTCTTGTTGTTGGCCAGGAAAACCCCCAAAACCAGGGGCCCCGGGAGCACCTCCATACTGTGGAGAAGCAAGTGGAAAATTAACAGGAGAATCCATCAGTTACAACCTCAGACAAGATTGTAAATACCAATTTAAATGTTCTACATCAATAACAAATTGAAACGTGTGTAGGCCTACAATCCGTTTCATAATTAAGATTACAATTATATGTGTGTGTACAATTCTGACAGGATGGAAGGTAGACCTAGTTACTGTACGACCTGAAAGAAGTATGTATACAGCACACGTTATGCAGGTTTTAAACCATTGTAACAGACAATCACAGGACATGTCCAAGGTGCTGTTTACAGCCAAGACACACCTATCACCTTTGACCTGATTAGATTACACTCAACTCCTTTTGTATAGTGCTTGAAATAGCCTATTCTAAAACCTTTACTTTAAAACTTGATTGAAAAGGGTTATGGTGTTAATTAGATTTTCTTCTGATAATTTAAGGCGCTTAAATTAGATTATTTTAAGATGGGCCAGTTGGCATATTCTAATTGCCATAATATCCCACTTCCTGCTGACAAAAATTCCAACTGAGCTCAAGCTATGCACAACAGCATTGCTGAACAGACAAGATGCTAAATTGCACAATTGTACCCACAATGTACCAATTTTGCACAAATTGTGATGTTGCTCTGTTTTGTTCGTGTAGGAAAACAGCAATGACTTAGCTAACGTAACAAACTTATCGTTCTACGGTATTAACTCAGCTCATAGCCAATGTTGTAGCAATAATAAGCTACAGAAATATACGACTTAGTAAAAAAGTGAGTATTCAATTTTAAAATGGGCAGAAGTAATGCTTTCGGTGAGGAAAGGCATAGTTTACATGGTTATACTTTTCACTCGACAAAGGAGTAACGTTAGCTTGAGTGTATGAATCTTACCCCTCCTGGGTATCCACCTGGGGGTGCACCATATCCCGGAAAAGCCATTTTATATACCAATGAATTAATGTAATTTAAAAAACGGTGTTGCTTTGTCTAGCGACTATAGCTCACGCTTCCTCTCTGTGTTCGCTTTCCGGACTCCGGAGTCAGATCCTGACTCAGAGGGTGTGTCGGTTGAATACCAGAAACACAAGACAATGCAATTCAAGAGTTTTTTATGGTTAGTTTTATTAACACTCTCAGGCCGATTATAGTCAGCGTACCTTTTTGATAACACTAAATGACCATTCGATTTGGGTTGATAATTACAATAACTATTTCGTTTTGGATAACATATTGGTCTAATCATTCGGACTTCTTCGCTGTATTTGATCATGTTTGACAGATTTTTTGACCAATCGAGTGCGGATATAGGCCTACCTTTCGAAAACGAATGCCGTCATTAAGTTAAAGGGATAGTTCATTTTTTTTTTTACAAATAAGATAGGCCTACAGTATGTTCTTTCTTACCCCTAGTCAGACGGACGAGATAATCGATATTAATGTTATGATAGTACGTCCAATTATTAATTATTTAGCTATGTAGATAGATGAATGTAGCCTAGCTTAGCACAATGACTGTAAGTCAGTAGTACATAAAGTCATGGTAAATTGTGTATAGGAAGAGTTTGTTTGTCATCACCAACACTATTTCAGGATGTGTTGCCAGAATTATTACTAAAACGGTTTAAGTAAATAAGCTTGACTGATCTTTATTTAAAATATGAGTTTATAGTAAACAATATACAGCAAAGGATTGCTCAGATGGTGGTCAAATTCCATTATTTCCAATGCATGAACGGCAATTTAGTTCGGTTGAATGGCTTAAAATAGTTTTGATCCTCAAACATTTCAACACATGATATTGAACCCAATTGATTGTCTTATTATATTTTAATAATTAACTAACAAACTTCTATATCCCTTGGATATTTTACATAATTGGTGGAAACGTGTATTTTAAAGTGCAAAATGTATGAAAACCCTTCTTATATTTACAATTTCATCATTTTCTTTCTTTCAGTCCCATAAGTTAATAAAATCCCAAAAGGAAAGAATCATTTACGTCCATTGAATCATTTGACATTATTGTACGAATATATATAAATCTTTCTTTAAATATTATTTACTATAATTCAGCCTTGAGAGCTATAAGACAAACATGTGTGTAACAGCTTTTGAAGTTGCCTTGCGGTTTCTACATAAAAACCACAGCACAACTTATTTTCGGGGTTTTCTAAACCCATTATTGACCGTAGCTGTTTGTGTCTATCTACAATTATTTTACAATGTTACCTTCTGTGGAAAGTGATAGACAATTGTGAAGCCAAATTCTTTACATCTCTTTAAAAATTGCTAGCACATTAAGTGTATCTTTGTATGGGGCTACCTGGGTCAGCCACTGCTAATGGCTTTGCATCATTTGGTTGAGTAACATTATCTTTTTAAACTTTTGGCAAACAAACTTGTATTTGATCATTATTGTTATATGGTAATTCCCCTTGTATTTTCTGTTTTAGATGAAAGCACCCTTTAGTAAGCAAGTTCAATTTTCTTTACCCCACAGTTTAAAAAGTGACTCCCATTACGCTCTTTTACCCATTAACTATAAGAGAAATGCAAAGCATACATAGAAACCCTTTTTACCATTATGTGCAACTGTAAAACATATTTGATACAGTGAATACATCAGTCAGAACTATCTAGAAGCATTTCCTGTTCCGAAAGAGCCAAATCCTAGTTCTGTTTGAGTCAGAGGACACTCCTGGCTCAGGCACCCCACTTTAGTCAGGACGACATTTTGGCTTATTCATTGCGAGTTGGTCATTGTTAAATTCAGCCGCAAAGTTGTAAGTGAATACACTAGTTTGACTGTGATGTACAGACAACATCCTAGCTGGCGGTGGGGCAGTGAGACACCGCCACAACGCCAGACTAGACAGTTGAACAGATTTTTCAAAACGAAATGGGAGGATGAAGAGGAAAAAGGGGTTGCAGTACAGAATGCCAGCTGGGATCCGGATCATCCTAGCGGGTGTAACTACACTGCAGGTAAATAGAAATTATTATGGCTTTTCTGTATGCTTAATGTGCCATGGCTTTATTTTAACTTTGAGACAAGGTTAAACTGAAGCATTATAATGCTATAGAATGGGACTTAAGCTGTGTATTTACACACACACACATCAAATATTTGTCTTTCAGTCTGTTCTGTTTTTAAATACCATCTATTTGTATGAAGGCATGAGAGTCAATTTGATATACAAATAAGATAGAAAATGAAACATTGGTGATCAGTCTATTGCCAACCAACCACTCCCTCTATGTGTGCCAACATATGAGGATGGCATGTGACTAAAAGACTGGTCCAAAATCAGCATGCCATTTGGCAAGCTTGTGAGACAGCAGGACCAGACAGGTGACGAAATAACACAACAGTGTCTGACTCTATCCTCTTTCATGGACTTGGAGTATTTGTCTCCTCTTCCTCTCTCAGATCATAACACCCTTTATTTTCCTAAACTTCACTATCACCTAAATTCATTAAAATGCAACTGACCTTTTCAAAAGACTAACTTCAAGTTCCTTTTTTTTTTTAAACAGGTGGCCATGATATTGTCCCACAAGATACTTACAACGATATGGCGATGTCAGAATCTTTGTTGGTCCCAATCCACTCTGAGGAGAGCTGTATCCAGAGCTATACTGATCCAAAAGCATTACATCAGTGGGTGGCTGCAGGTCCCTTACACCAGCCAATGAAAGACCCTGACCCATATGTTGGTAATTGGTTGCAGTATTGTGCTGGTAGTCATCATCAGTGTGTTGATTTTGGTTTCAAAACCCCAGGTTGCGTCTGCTTTCATAAGCTGAGTGCACATGAAACAACATGTCATCTCTGGAGTCATTCTCCGCTCTTGCAGTATAACGGTAAGAATTCATTTGTCATTGATGGAAAAATTACTACTATGTAGATCTACTAAACTGAGTCTCTATTTGGCAGTGAGGAGGACCATATTGGTCGGAGTGGAGGTGGACATAGTAGAAGAGATAGATTTTGAAGACACGCAAGCCCTTGAAGTAATGTAAGTAAAACCATTTCACTTTGGAATGAAATTCCGACATACTGTGTTCTACTTTTTATTTTAATTCTTTTTCCTGTCTTTTTTCCTTTCTTTTTAGCACACCGGGTTCATTTTCAAATAATGAAATGGACTCTACGTTGCCAGTTGCTCCCCGTGTAACAGAGCTGCATTCCTTCACACGACTTTGAATTAAGTATTAAAAATACTGTTTTGATACATGTGAATTGTCAATTGGTGAAGGGCTTTCACATGTATGTCATTATTGTTTTTCCTATTTACTGATAAGAAATTAGAAAATGGTTCTAGTTTCCAAAATCGTCCCCTTTACTGTTCATAAAAGTTTTTTCATAATTAAATCATATGTGCAGTTTTCTACCGTCTTGACAAAGCAAGTTGTGTAACTAAGGGTGTCAACCAAAATGTAATTAATTAATCCCTGATTCATTCGTAATTCAGTTACTGTGGCAATTCAAATGGGTTTACCCAGTAAAATGAATATTTAAAAAAAATAGTCACTGAGTTTACTACCATGTGTTTTCACTTGTTGTAACGTTATACAGCAAAGCTGAAATTATTGTAAGCAACTGGAAAAAATTGTTTCATAACATATTGGGTAGCTTTTTCTTCCTTTGGGGTAGAGAAGTTCAGCAAATGTTAAATCGCTACATTATCAATATTATTATTTGGTATTTTACGTCAAATAAGTTGATACTGTGCACTATTTTTAGGTTGTGATTCAATAGCTGATAAAAATCACATATATTTGTTTTTGAAATCAATAAACCATGTCCTATTATTTATTACCTGCTGGGTATTTTTTCAGCGTTATGCAGTTTCTGACCTCGAATACCAGCATGCACCTCTGTTTCTACGTCATTATGTACGTCTGGGCGGTCATCAACAATCGACACATCGTTATTAGCCAGAGCTCAACTAAGCATTTCGTAATTTGTTACAAGTTCTTTATCAATAGCATTTTAATGTTATATTTATGGGATGGCTGATGTCCCAGAAACACCAACGCCCCAGGATCGATCAAGTTGTTTGAAAGAATTACTCGAATTCACCGAGAATTGCAAAAAACAGTTGAATCAACTGTTTGAAACACTGGGATGGACACCAGACTTCGTTAATGGGTCCACTCAGGTGAATTTATAAGTTGCTACAGTACAGCTATAGTTAAGTGTAGTATAATGCATGCTGTATATACAGTATAGTAAAGGTAAGTGTATTTGCAGTAGTATTTGGGAGTAACATGGCAGCCAGATAGGGCATAGTATGGTCACTGGAGGAAGATGTGTGGGTTGGGTGGTATCTGGTGATGGTGTTGGTGGGTGGGATCACTGGGGCGAAGTCCGCCATGAACTCCTGGGTCTTCCCGGTGTTGAGGGCCAGGTTGTTATCCACACTGCTAGGTGCTGGACCTCCTCCCTGTAGGCCGACTCATCGTTGTTGTTGATGAGGCCTACCACCTTCGTGTCGTCTGCTAACCTGATGATGTTGGAACCATGTGGACCATGTTGGAACCATGTGCTCAGCACACAGCCTTGTGGGACACCGGTTTTCAGGGAGAGGGTTGACAAGGTGTGGTCATCACACCTGACATACTGGTGTCTGTTGGTTAAGAAGTCCAGTAGTCGCAGAGGGAGGTGGTGATGCCCAGGTCATAGAGTGGACTATGTAGCCAGGGTGCCATTTTGGCGGATGTCCAAATTCTCATGAACAAAAAGAGTTCCCTCTTTAGTCGAGTGATGGGAATTCTGGCTCTTATCAGTGATGCAGATCCTTAGGCTCAGCAAGAAAAGCAGACTAACAGCTCATTGAAATGTATGCGTTCAAAATAAAGGTGGTCCTCCATCCACATCTTGATTGACTGTGTGGCATG